>JAQSVH010012393.1:0-11775 GCA_029448705.1 Adansonia digitata | reverse complement strand
ATGCTTTCATAATATTAGTCTTCCAATCTTGTGGACAAATCAAACATTTTAGCTTTGGATTCATCATAAAATAAGTTTAAAGATGCTACTTTGATGGCATACTACAACCTCGTTCTTCATAGAAAAACTCAAATTTTCTCTTTATTTCTAAATATTTCCATAATTTTATCTTTGGGGGTACTTTAACCCCACCTCTTGAGGGGATAATCTAACCCTGCTTTTGCCTCAAAAAATCAAAAAAATTCTCTCTCTTATGGATGCCCTGGATTGTTTTGATTAAGATCTTTTCTTGCCTTATAAATTACCATTAAATCCAAATCTATCTCTAAATTGTCATCTTAGTAATTCTTCAGTGATCAAAGACAATTATTAGACACATTTCGATCGTCCCTCCTTTTTATGTTCTTCTGTTTATGATTGCTTATTTATGATATTATTATATTCTTTGTCACCTTACTAACATGTTTTTTTTTTTATTATCATGCACTCATATATAAAATCCATTTTTCAAAAAATTTACAAGGCAATGTTCTATGTGGGTATCTCTCTAGTACCTAATAAGGAATATCCAAATTTTCAAAACTCAATTTGGACATTATTTTCAAAACTCAATTTGGACATTATTTTCATAAAAATCCTTATGTTCCTTAGACCTCCGAGGTGCATTGGTGATCTAATTTTCTTTAAAAACTCAGATCTACCATTTGTAAAACTTCATCCATTAAAGGGGATTATATCTAAATAATGACTAAATGGAATCGATTTAACAAAGATCGAAGAAAGACATAATTAATAGGTATCGATTTTAGGCGTCATAAGGGTTCTAATCCTTTTCTATGCGTAACTAACTCCCAAACCTTACCAACGAATCTCTGGACTTTGTAGACCTCGAGATAAATGTTTCGAGTTTCGAGAATATTGTTTTCAATAAGCATCCAATCATGCCTAGCTTGAAATGATCAGTGGTGGCTTCAAGTTTATGGCTACTTTGTGGTGGCCATCCAAAACTAGTTGGATAAGCGATTCACCTGATGATCTCTCTCCTCTTTCTATCACTATGACTAATCCAAATCCCTATCATGGGATAACTCACAGGCTCAACCATGGCTAACCATAATTTATTTTTAAGTCAAGCGTGCCATGCTCTTTCGATCATTTAAAGTTTTAAAGGTGGCCACATGGAGACAGCTTGGCTACTCCACTGAAGACTTAGAGAGTTAGGCCTATGACTAGCAATTTCTCAATTCTTGGTTTTGATCTCCACAATTATTTAGATATAATTCCCTTGTATTTTATATACTAATCTCTATCTTTTATGTTTTGTCTTATGGTTGTTAAGGATTGTTCATTCCTAAACAAATAGCAACTTGAATAAGTATAGTATTATGGAAAAAAAACAAAAGGTTTGATTTTTCATTGACACACATCGTACATTTGAATTTGCACTGGATTCCTACCAAACACCAAGGTATGGTTAGTATCCTAATTTTTAAGAGGAAATGAGCCATCCGTCTTTGTAAGTAACCATCTGCATATGTATGGCAAGACCTTCTAGGGTGTAAATTACCAATATCTCTTGTAAGTACCCTTTTGCATTTACATAGGGAAATTAAATACATCCATTGGATTGAACCTATTATGCCAAACCCATGATAGGCCTAGGATCAGGGTGCCTCAGTTATCCTTATCGCAGGAAAGAGTGATTTGGATACCAAATTAGTGTCAACCTAAGCCCATATAGTGAACCCTATGAGCTAAACCATGTCAAACCATATAGGATTGCTGCTAGAACGATTTAGAGTGTAGGATTGCTAGGGAAACATTTCTTACCTTTACTCCTATATAACATGGTTCTGTGGGTGATGATGGGTGAACACTATCACACACATTTGTTATTTTTATTTTCCTAATCATTCCTTTAAGATATATCATTACATTCAATAGTAAATCCTTTTTAATAAGTGGGTAAGGACAAGTGAATGCCATTACCTATAATGCCACATTAAAATAGTTATATCTGACCGAAATAAGTCATCATACTACCTGAATGATGGCTTAGCATGTACTTAACATAGATAGTGATAAACGAACGTCACTAATGGTCAGTTATAGTCCTCATAAGGTATAATGTTGCTTCATGAAGAGGTAATTTTTAATGCAGATGTGTCACTATACTATTTGTTTAATGTCTCAACATTTATGATCATCATGTTTGCCCCCAGGCATCATATCACCTATTCTCAAGGCAAATATTGTAATGAATTTTTGTTGCTATTCTTTCATTTTTTTATCTTTGTGCTTATTATTTTGTATGGGACTAACTCATTTCCTTTTTGCTTTTCTTTATCATATCATGCATGCATTATTTTATCATAAGCATCATAATGATAGGATAATTGGCTAATGTTCAGTGTTCATTAAGGGGTGTCTATGATGGAGTAATAGTCCACTTTAGACCAAAGTCTTTTGAAAAAGTCTGAGCATGGTTAGAACATCGGCAGCATGAAGATGTGGATGTCATTAAACTAGGGTATTTCTCGACAGTGCATGAAATGATCAAGATAGGGTATTGTCAAAATGATTGACAAGATCTGAGGACTATATGGACCAGTTGGGACAATATTGAAAGGGAATTATTCACTAAGAGGTACAGAGATGTTGCTCTTTTGCTCCAAGTTCATTTGGATGTTAACTTATTACAAGCAATATTTCAGTTTTCGAGTTCAGCATATTAGTGTTTCACTTTTAATCATGAAGATTTGGTCCCCACAGTTGATGAATACACTGCATTACTCAACATTGAAGGAGCAAAAGCGGTAGAATATACTATAAGGCTTTGAACCCTCCAACTTTCAAGAAAAGATTAGCTCAAATCCTTGGGGCAACAGAGTTTGGATCAAGAGTCATATCAAAACAAAAGGGAATAGTGAATGGATCTCATCGGCTAGTTTGAAAGAAGCAATTGCAGTACCATTGACATCCTAAAAATCCAAAATATCTATGCTTTGGCAATATATGGTTTGGTTATATTCCTAAAGACATTAGGCTACATTGAATCTACAGTAGCAGATGTCTTTTCTCGTTTATGCTGCAACATTAATCCTGCACTAGCTATCATTGTCCAAACTATTAAAGCTCTTAAGTTTTGTAAAAAAATGGGCATGGGCCATTTCATCATATGTGTACCACTCCTTCATTTTTGGCTCGTCAGTCATTTTTTTCTCAAAGAAAGTACAATGTCATACAACTTCTTACCGAGCATTAGCCTTATTTCTAAAGTACTTGAGAAGGAATGGCCTCAAGACAAATCTGAATACCAATGGGTCTAGAAACTCTAGAATCTTAAGGGGGAAAAGCTAACATGGAAGGCCTTTTAGTTTTCCCTACAGACAGTTATATATCAATGTAGAGATTACAGTTGTGTACCGCTCATGGGAGTATGGAGAAGCACTAGCTATGCTCTTATTCTGGTTTTTCGATAATTTTAGTGTTGATAATTCATCCCCTTCATCAAATACTCAGAGTTATGGGATTTTGACTATGGTGAGCCTGATTACAAGTTAAAAGTCTAACTAGCCTTTCACACATGAAGACAAACCCGCTACATGAAGAGCTATTGAAAAGGGAGTAATATGACACTGGGATATGACGAATGGAGGATCTATTGTGTTAGTGATGCCTTGCCCCTGTTTGGTATTAGGACATCGCAAATACCAGTTGATAAATTTCCCTCTGAGATTAAACTGCTTAAGTGAGAGTTTGAAGGAGAAAAGCAACCTTTGCCAAGGGGATTACCCGCTTAAAAAAGCAAAATAGAAAACTTGGAATGGACCTCTACCTGGGATGGCAAGGCAAATAGGGTTATCAAAGAGAAAAACTACCTCAAGAAGGATCTTGAGAGTTTAAAGGAAGATTATATGGCCTTTAACAAAACATGTAAGTCCCAAAGACTTAGAAAGTCATTAGTTGATTGGAGGATAGAAATTACTACCTTCGAAAAGGAACTAAATCAATGGAGAGAAGCGGTAAGGGTTAATAGGGAAAAGCTTATTGAAACCCATGCTCTTTCATCAACTTACCAATAAAAGAATAAATGATTAGAAGCTCGAGTTTGAGATTTGATGGCAAACTGGGCTGAGAATAAAGCTTGAACTCAAAATTCAAGATTTAGAGCATTCTCTTCAAGCTCGCCATGACCAAGTCAATGCACTAGAGAGAGCCTCCAAACAGCGAGAACAAGAATGGCTTCAAGTGGTTGATCATGCATACAAAACTATCAGGACCACAATCGCCATCTCATAGTGTAGGTGTGAGTAGCTCAGTTAGAGGCTGAGACCATGATGGATGTAGCCCAATCCCTAACAAGTTATATTTTGCCCACAAGAGCCCATGAACAAGCCTTGTTGTATTTCTTGGACCATGTAATCAGGCAATGTACACATGTTAGGGATTTTCGAATGTAATCATGTGTAATCAAGACATATGGTTGATTTAACAAAAGATGCTATCAATGGAGTTACCCCTTAATCTAATTGTCCTTTTGCATTTGCATGACTAACGTAATTCTTTCATTGCTTTATTTATTCATTTATTTTCATGATCACATATTCATTCTTATTACATCAAACATATGCATGACATATCATAAAAGCCTAATTAAATAATAATTTAAAGTGAAGGTGCTCTAAAACATGAAACCTATAGTTCATCATCTGTATAACACTCATAATTAATAGAAAATGATGGAAAACAATCACCAAGCCCATATTGAGAGACTTGAACTCACGCATATGGAGTCTCAGGAGCAATCACTCTTTAAAAAAGAAGAACTCCAAGCTTAAAGTGTCGAGTTAACTAACCTATTATCCAAGGCTTTGAAGGAAAAAGGGCAGAGAAGCATAATCGATATAGGAAAAAACCTGACCAATCTTGAAAGCAATTTGAATAATGACGCCACCAATGCTTGAAAAAAGGCATTACATGGACAATATCCTCCGACAATAAACATCCTATTAACTCAACCATTCATTTACATTAATCCTGCAATAGCATCCCATTTAAACCAAGGATTTCAAGGTGTAGGCTCTTCACCAGCAAGGACTATAGTCCCAGACCTCGATAAGCAAATGGAGCAAGAGAAAGTGAAGATATCCTCAAAAAATGATGAAGACTTGAACAAGTATCAATAACTAAGGAAGCACCTTTGAGCTATTAAGTAAGTGACAAGTTTGGGATCGAGGATGCAAAGTTGTTGGGGCTTGTTTTTAGTCTTGTCACCCTGCCTAAATTTAAAGTGCGAGATTTTGAAAAATACAATGGGACTATTAACCTTACTACCCATCTTCGCATGTACTATTGAAAAATGGTTGGGTATGAAGAGAACAAGATCTACTAATTTATTGCTTTTAGGATAGTTAGACCGAGGTAGCTATCCGATGATACATAGGGTTCGACCACACAAGAATTCAGACATAGGTGAATCTAGCTCAAACTCTCCTTAGTCAATATAAGCACGTGTCCGATTGGGCCTTAGATCATCTTTTCCTTATGAGCATGGAAAAGAAAGCCTCTAAAAGCTTCAACCAATATGCTAAAAGGTAGAGAGATGACGTAGCTTAAGTTTATCCCCTTTTAACTAAAAAAGAAATGATAGTCATTTTATTGGCACCTTACGAGCTTCTTACTAAGAAAGGCTGATAGGAAATGCTACAAAAATTTTGCTAATACAATTATATTAGGTGAAATGTTTAAGAACGCCATCAAAAGTGGCGGGATATCCATTGGAGAATCATTTCGGTCAGTCAAGAATTCGATGAGCAAGGGTAAGGAGAAAAAGATGAATGCTATTAGCGAAAGCCATACCTGATTCAATCGAAATCCATATCAACACAGGCTTTGTATCTCTCAAGCATGTTGAATTCAGGTTTAACCCTTTACTGCTTAGCACCATGACTAGTTCACGCTATCGAGTTTGCGCCAACAATAAGCTTTACATCGAATCTCATTCAAAATATGACCCAATGTGCACAATTTCCTAATGTAAATAACACAAAAGCTCCAAACAATCAATAAGCACCCCGAAAAAGAGAGCACTTTGAATCGCTCCCTTACTCCTATAAAGAGATCTACTCTCATTTATTGGTAGGTCAACTAGTGGTCCCACTACCCATAAACCCAAGATCATCACCACACCATAGATGGTATGATGAGAATGCCTATTATGAGTAATATATTGGAGAACAAGGTTATTCTACTGAGAATTGCATCTCATTTAAAAGAAAGTTATAAGGTCTACTAAAAAATAAGTGATCAAGGTCAAATAATGGCTTGGACCAAATGTTGGAACTAATCTACTCCCCAATCATGCTGAACAAAAAGTGAATGCGATAATCAATGGAAAAGGTTTTGAAGCATTAAAAAAGTCAAAACTCTGATGAGCAAGGTCTGGTAAGCTTTCATGAAAGTTGGAATAATATCAAATGTTAAAAATCAAAGTACAAAAACTACTGAAATATGTTACTGCTGTTGTGGTGAAGGGCACGATTTGCAACACTGCCCATCATTCTTAGAAATGGTCTAATGAATGATAGACCAGTCCGAGATTAACTTTTATAGGGAGTAGGATGAACATATCAATTCATCTATTAATACCACAGATAATGAAAGGCCTACCGATGACTGGATCTCAAGTTATCTGTCTCTCATGGGTATGAAAAAGAGAACTGATGAAATTTTAGGCAATATGCTTTGAGATGGATAGAAAAGGTTGCCCAGATTCATTCCTTATTGATAGAAAAAAATGATTGTCAGATTCCTCAACATATTATAAGCCCCTTATTATGAAAAGGTAGCAAAAAGCTTCCCAAAGAGCTTCACAGACATAGTTGTACTCTGTTAGATGATCGATGAGGCTATGAAAAATGAGTCAAGTAGAAAAAAAAAACATATACAAAGACAAAAGAAAAGGAAAAATGAAGGGTAGTTAGCAACCAAAATCTGGCACTGAAGCCAACTCATCTCAAACTCATGCTGAATTAGATTTAAGTAGAATGGTCATTCAAGAGAACTGCGAGGTTGTAGGAAACATAGAAGAGGTCAAAACACCAATGAATTTGGTTTGGAAAATCCTAGTGCAAGCCAAATTGCTTAATGCAGATGAAAAAAGAAAGGAAAAAATTTATGACTTCTATGATTTTTGTACTGTTTATGGCCACACCCTTCAAACATGTAAAGAGTTTCGCACTATGGTTCAAAGCGAACCAAGCATGTCTAATTCTATGATGAAAAGTGAACCTAGCATTTAAAGTCTGCAAATACAAGGCTGTCTATCAACATTATAGAAAAAAAAAGAGAATAATCCCCTTAATGAGGTTGGGAGGCCATTGATCTTGTTTGACAATCAACCAAGAGTCAAAGCTTTCCCCTTTTAGCCTACATCGAAGATGATCATTCAACTTCCATCTCTTTTTCCATGAAACTATAAAAGCAACAATCTAATCATTGGCACTACAAATGTTGACTTTTTAAGGGTTAGCCACCTAACTCAAAATGGTATATATTACACCTTAATAGTGTCAAAAAATGAAACACAGTAAGAAAATACCAATCCTATCCCTCAAGCATCAAAATTTATAGCCAAAGACTTAGATTCGGTAGCCATCAAGGATCCAATGAGTGAGAAAAAAGATACAGAATTCCTTAAGTTCATCAAGCACAACGAATATAGCATTATCGATCATTTGAACAAGCAACCCACCAAGATATATGTGTTGTCACTACTGTTGAATTCTGAAGCTCATAGGAATGTCCTTCTCAAGGTTTTGAATGAGGTCTATGTCCCTCCTAACATCACTATAGGCCAGTTCTAGTAAGCAACATCACTAATTACATATCTTTTAGTGATGATGAAATCTTGCACGAACAAAAAGGAAACTACAAAGCACTTCACATCACCATATACTACAAAGGCACTAGGTTACCCAACGTGCTTATTGATAATACTCATGTAATACTTATGTCATGCTTGAAAAAGCTCTTCATTGACATATCTCATGTCTAGAATAGTCATGAAGTTATGCGAGTATTCGATGGAACATGCAATAATGTTGTGGGAAACATCACCATTCCACACCAAATAGGCCATGTACTTGTGAGGTTGATTTCCATGTGATGGATATTGCTCTATTATACAACTGCCTATTGGAAGGCCTTAGACTCACTCTGTGAGGGCAGTACCATTATTTTTGCACCAAAAGTTTAAGTTCATCATTGAGAACAAAGTTATTAATATTAGAGGAGAAAAAGATATCATTGCTATTACCTCAACTGATGCCCTATATGTTAAAGCCTGATAAAGATATCCTGTAATCTTTTTTCCAATCCTTTGAATTCATCAATGCAATTTATGTCAAGGAAGGGTTGCTATTGGTTGACCCTCATCTTTCGAAGAGTACTTATATGAGTCTGAAGTTAGCCATCGACAAAAGTGCCTAGGCTAGAAAAGGACTCAAAAAATGCCTTTAAAAAATTACTTAAGCCTTGAAAGTGGTCAACTAGATTGATAAAAGAGGGTTAGAACTCAAGCCCAATGGCCAATAAAAAAGAAAACAAGCTTAGAAGAACCTTGAGAAAAGGATGGCTCATTTGTTAGGACAAAACGCAAAGTATGGACCAATGATGTTTCCACCCCTTTAAGAAAATTATTGCCCAAGAGGACAAATGAATATTGGTTTTGCTAATGCTATGCTCATACTAAACAAGGCATTTAGGCATTTCTCTATCAATGCAATTGATGAGCCAAAGATGTTAGAGACAAGCCCAAAAACTGGTTTATGCCCTCTAGGATTTGTTCCAAGTGTTTGGACTAAAATTGAGATTCTTGTACTATTTAAGTCTATTTCAAAGTAATGCTATGAACTAAACCTACATGCTTATGCCCAAAAGCAATATAGGATCTTTTGTATGTGCATCTTTTATTGAGTATTATTAATGAAAATGACTAAGTATTATGCATTTCATCCTTTATGTTCATAGTTCTAGCCAACCCTTAGACCTTTCTCGATATCTTTTTCCACCTATATTATTCCTTTTCCATACTTTCAAGTACCCTAACGAAAGTGACATGAATGTTCATAGTAAGACCCCAAAAATCAATTTTAAACAACCAATCTGTGCCAGTGAGGTCGAGTTTGAAGAGAACTCCAAAGAAAATCCTACCCCTATAAACCTACTGAGAGTAATTGAATAGGAAGGAAAGTAAATATTACCTCATGAAGAATCCATTGAAACCATAAACTTTGGAACAAAAAATGCTTTAAAAAAAGTAAAAATCAAAACCTCCATGAAACCATCCACTCGAGCCGAACTATAAGTCTCTTTCAAGAATATCGACATGTGTTTGCCTGGTCTTACCAAGACATGCCCAAATTAGACACAACATTATGATCTATAAACTTCCCCTCAAACCTGAGTGTAAGCCCATATAACAAAAGCTTAGAAGGATAAAGCTTGAAATGCTTCTGAGGATCAAAAAAAAGTGAAAAAATAATTTAAAGCAGGTTTGCTTGAGGTAGCCAAATATCTTGAATGGGTAGCCAACATAGTCTTAGTTCCTAACAAGGATGGTGAAGCATGGATGTGTGTGGACTACGAGGACTTGAACTAATCTGGCCTCAAGGATAATTTTTTTTAACCTCACATCGATGCCCTACTAGACAACACTGCCAAAAATGCACTATTTTCCTTCATGGATAGGTTTTTAGGCTATAACCAAATCAAAATAGCAGTTGAAGACATGGAAAAGACCACATTTGTAACCATGTAGCACACTTTCTACTATAAAGTAATGCCTTTGGGCTCAAGAACATCGAGCAACCTATCAAAGGCAAAGGTAACATTGTTCCATGGCCTCATGCATAAAGAAATAAAGGTCTACGTTGATGATATGATCACCAAATTGCCAAAGGAGAGTGAATAAGTTGCTAACCTATGAAAACTCTTCAAACGTCTGAGCAAATATCAACTTAAGTTGAATCCTACCAAATGCACATTCAGTATCTTATCTGGTAAACTATTAGGCTTTATTATGAGCAAAAAAGTAATAGTAGTTGATCCTGATAAGGTTAAGGCCATCCAGAATTTACCGCCTCCTAGAACTTAAAAAGAAGTGAGAAGTTTCCTAGAAAGGTTGAACTACATAGCCTGATTCATATCTCAGTTGGCAAACAAATGTGATCTAATCTTTTGGCTACTTCGAAAATAATATCCTAGAAAATGGAATAAAGAATGCTAGAAGGCTTTTGACAACGTTAAATATTACCTTTTGAACCTTTTAGTACTTATGCCATTAGTGCCGGCTGATCGTTAATCCTGTATTTATTAGTTTTTGATAAGTCAATGGGCTATATATTAGGTCAATACAATGAGTCAGACAAGAAGGAACAGGCTATTTACTACTTAAACAAGAAGTTCATAGAATATGAAAATAATTATTCATTTGTACAAAAGCTATGTTGTGATCTAACTTGGATAGCCTGAAGGTTAAAATAGTACATGTTGTACTACATTACGTGGCTAATCGCTAAGCTTAATCCCATTAAGTATTTATGTGAAGCTCTTATCTTGTTAAACAGGTTAGTCAGATGAACAATACTACTTTTCAAGTGTGATATCGTGTACGTAAATCAGAAAACCATTAAGGGTAGTGTAATAGAATATTTCTTAACAAGCGAGCAACATAAGTTTATTAGCCTTTATACTTCAATTTTACTGATAAAGATTTGATGTACATATCTAAGGCAGAGAACACTATCGAATACGACTCGTCTTGGAAAATGTACTTCGATGGAGCTTTAAATGCATTGGGGCATGGAATTGGGGTAATTTTTATCTTGCCTGATAGGAACCACCACATTTTTACTGCAAGATTAACTTTGATTATACCAATAATATTGCTAAGTATGAGGCTTGCGTTATGGGACTCCAAGTAGCCATTGAAAGGGGCATTTGAATGCTATAAGTATTTGAAGATTCAGCCCTCGTCATTTACCAACTAAATGGAGAATGGCAAATATGCGATGCTAAGCTGATCAGCTATGGGAATCTGATCTTAGAACTTAGAAAAAAGTTCGATGATATTAGCTTTCAACATCTACCTCGAGTGAGAATCAAATTGCTAATGCCCTGGCCATCTTGTTGTCCATGTTTAAAGTCAATAGAGAATTGAATGTTGCTCATATTCAGATAAGTATCTATACAGCCTTGGCACATTGTCAAAATGTTAAAGAAAAAAAGGATGGCTTGCCATAGTATCATGACGTCATTTAGTAGATCAAGTATCAATGATATCCAAAAGATGCAATCGAAACTGACAAGAAAAACATCTAATGATTTACCATGAGCTTCAATTTGGATAGTAGTATTTTGTACAATAAAAGGCTAGGATCAGGTGCTCCTCAGATATGCCTCTGAAGCCAAAAAACTACTTGAAAAAGTTCACAAAGGAATTTGCAGTATGCATTATAATGGACGCTAAATGGCAAAGCAAGTTATGCGATCAAGCTACTATTGGTTGACTCTTGAAAAAGACTTCATTGACTATGCTAATAAGTGCCATAAATGCTAGATCTACATTGACAAAATCCATGTCCTACCAGCACCTTTACATGTTATGATAGCTCCATGGCCAGTTTCTATATAAGGCCTAGACATGATCAAACTGATTACATCTAAAGCTTTCAATAGGCATCGCTTCTTTTTAGTTGCTATCGATTATTT
>JAQSVH010012352.1:0-11777 GCA_029448705.1 Adansonia digitata | reverse complement strand
CCAAATGGTCATAGAATCCTTAGGTAAATTTTCCATGTGTTTTTTTATACGTTTTGATGTTTGTTTTACAACTTTTTTAACTATTTAGAGACTAAATTGTAGAGTTTAAAAAGTTTAGGGATTATTTAGCAAAATTTTACATTTTAGGGCTATTTAGGTCATTTATCATATAAATTATCCACTTAGGATATTTTGAACATTTTGGATGAATCCCTGACATTTTAGGTCATTTAAAGAGTTAAGATTTTAAAAACTAAAGGAACCTATTAGTAATTTTTGTTATTTAGGTCACATTTACCATATAAGTTACCCACGTAAGGTAAATTGATCATTTCTTTTCTAAATTTGAGTCCTTTAAGGGGGATTGTTTCAAGTAATATTTCATCATTGGCCAAGGTAAAAGATCTCGTCATGGGATTATTGTGTTCGGTTCAGAAACATTCCTCAAGCTCTGTAATATGACATTACCTATAGCACCAAAATTCAATAATATAGGGGGTAATCTCATAACCACATTTTTCTAAGGTTATGTTACATTCCGGGGTAATATAATATTTTTTTCACTTTTATCCCTCATTTTATATGTTTTTGGTCACTTTCGTCCTTAAATTATCATCAAATTAAAACACTTACCATGAACACATGCCTTGATATCAAGTATGTTGTGTCCACTGATATTTTATTTTTACAGTAATAGTGGAATACTAAAAAGTTAATTTATTATTATTTTTATACAAGACTAACTATATAGTGAATATTTTGTATTTTTAATTCATTCAAATCTTTTAATCCTTTTGAATTTTTTAGTTCTTTCAAGTTTTTATGAGAATTACATCAATAAGTCAAAATTACTATCTCATATATTATTTTAGTTTTTACATTAACTATATTTATATTGAGTGGCCCCCAAAATAATATCTTCAGTTTTGCCCTTGATAAACAACTTATTTTAATACGAGCAATAATAATTATGCATCTTATTCTTCTTATTATAATAAATGACTTGTAGACACTCGATTTTAGGTTTGAGTTCCATAATCTAATATTTGGAAAGCCCATATCCCTTTGAAAATTTTTATCTTTATTTAAAGAAAAAGAAAAGAAAGTTAAAATTGTAAATTTCTAATTCTGTGACTAAATCTGTCAAGATTGAATTGAGATGAAGATTGGTCAAAGATTATTAAAATCAAATTGCCAAAATTTATAAAATTATAGTTGAAATAGCTAAAATTGTGGGATATGAATTCTAAATTTTGGAAAGGGAATTAGGGTTTTTGATTCCATCATTAATGCTTGGTCCACCAATCTCCCCTATAAATAAGACCCAAGAATTTGTATTAGGACACACAAAAAAAAAAAAAACAAAAGACGAAGAAAAAAGAGAAAAGAAAAAATTATTGGGTAGATTGCTCTGAGAAGGTAGGATTTGGAAGGAAAGCTTGGCTTTTCTCTAGCTAAATATTTTAGTTTTTCTTTGATTTTGTTTTTCTTATTGTTTGCAACATCAAAATTGTTTTTAATATTCTTAGTTTTATAAAAAAACTTTATCATAGTTTTTTTTTTAAAAAAAAATTGGAAAGTTGAAAGTTTATGGCGATTGAATGAAGTTTCCAACTAAAACAATTCTTCAAAATATGTTTTGCAAGTTTAAATAGGTTGAGAGCATCTTTTTTCCTCATGCTAAAATAAAAGGGACCTAACTTTGATCCCTGATGACCCACGCAGGTCTCAACCTTAAAGTATTGATTAATATATTTACTTATTATAAATATTATTTTTTCAAATACATATCTTTTAAGAAAAGATTCTTATTACATTTTTTTTGTGAATAATTTTGTGTAATTATTTTAGTATTCTTTAAACTTTATTTTTACTTATATGTGTATTTTTTTTATAAATTTATCTCCACTAATTATTTATTTATTTCCTTATTTATTTTTTATTTTTCTTGTTCATTTAATTATTTCTTTCAATCTTTTATAATTAAATTACATATATATATATACACACTTATATCAATGAGTAACAAAAATTTCATATAATAGTTTATTCACATTTTAGAAATTATTTATCTTAATTAAAATTAATTAGGATTTTTCCAATGATGGAACTCGAATAAGTCGTAAATGGTTGACTTCTAAGAATTTCTTAGGTGAAAAAATTTCAATTAAATTCCACCAAGACGATGGAGAGTTTAGTCGATAATTTTCAATATTAAAGGCCTTGGTTAAATTTTATAAATAAAAAATTTAATTAAATAGGAATAAAAGTTTAAAATTTTTACTTCTTTACGTAAATTACTAAAATAAATTTGATTTTAAGGGAGCAAATGGATTCTTTTGAATTTTCTCGGAATTCTACCAACATGATGGAGAATTTTGTGAAAAAATTTTCCATTATTTAATTTTTGATTAAAAATAAATTAATTAAATGTTTAGGTAAAATTTAGATTTTTTTCATAAATATTAAAATGAATCTGACGATGCACTTCAAGGGAGCAAAAGGATTCCTTCGAATATTCTTGAGGTAAAGAAATATTTCTCAGAATTCCACCAGCATGATGGAGAATTCTTGAAAAATATTTTTCATATTTATTTTTTGATTAAAAATAAATAAATTAGATGTTTAGATAAAATTTAGATTTTTTTTATTTTCATAAAATATTAAAATGAATATGATGATAAAGTTAATTTAAGGAAACAAATAGAGTTCCTTAAAAACTTTTGAGCTGAGGAAATTTTTTTTGAACATTCCACCAGTATAATGGAGAATTCCTTAGAAAATATTTTCAATACTTAAATATTCAATTAATAAATCAAGACCTTTTAAACTATAGGACCTTTAGTTCAACATTAGGCTAACTAGGTATTGTCCTTATGACAGGCATTGTGGGTTGTCAATCATTCCCCACACGTAATCGAACTTCCAAATCTAGTTCTAAACGTAGACCAAAACATATCCTTTTATAGTGCCTTACTCAAGCTTCGTATAACTTTAAAAAAGAATATATTCATATAAGTGATTGAATCACACCTTTAAAAAAGATTAGCGGCGACTCCCATCTTTTATGTCTAGCGGCCAAATTTGTATTAGGCACATTATGACAGCTTGGCGACTCCACTGGGGACGTTAGAGAGTCAAACCATAGTTAGCCTTATGATACTATAGGTCATCATAGTTGGTTTTAAAATGATCACTTGTTTATGTTTATTTGTTAATTTTTATTACATTATTGTTTTGCTAATGTTTATTCTTTGCTTCAATACACATGAAAATGTTAAGGGTTTGAATTGTTCCTTGACACACATTGCACAAATCATATCATAAAGCCTTAGACCCGGGCTTGTCCTTTTAGGAGAGGGTAAAAGTAACTACGCTCTCTTGATGTGTCAACCTCCCGCATTGGCAAGCAAAACACTTTCGGGGTGTAAAGTACCAAAGCTTTCATGAGCTAATAACCTTCGCAGTGGTTAAGGAAATACTCCCACTCAAATTAAACCCTATCCGATTGAAGCTTATAATGGGTGAGGATCAGGGTGCCTTACTTATGCTCTATGGGTGATGTAAGGAACAATTTGGGAACCTTTTTAGACTCGTCAAATATCCTAACCCAGCATGTAAATAACATTTAAGAAGCCAACTTTAGGATAGAGCCATGCCAACCCCTTTGTATAGAAATAATCTAAGATAGGACACATGAAAAAACATATCTCTCATTTCTCAAGATGTATATTTTTATGCATATGCTTTTATTATTATTTTTATATTTTTTTACCCATTTTACTTTACTTTCGTTTCCTCTTCATGCACTCACATCATCATGACATTATTCGAATATCTTGCTACATAACTATTTTCGATACAAAAAGGAACTTTCAAGTAACATCCATGGCAAGCCTATTAAAGTCTAAATTTGCCAAGTATAAGTGCTTAGATGATTTGAAGGCTAGATTAGACTCGATTCAGCTAGTAGAAGGTAATTGTTTACCGGTAGGAGATGCCTCATTTCTCCTAAAAAAAGTCTATCTCAATCTTGCACAAATTGACCTAACTAATCTAGTGAACATTTAGGATTCATGGAGTTCATCAAAACAAGAAGCTTTTCGGGTAAAATATAGGGACATAGCATTACTTCTTCCGATCAAAGTGAACAATTTGATAAGGGCCATTGTTCAATTTTGGATCCTTCACACAGGTGCTTTGTATTTAATGAAGTAGATATAGTCCTAACTATTGAGGAATATTCAGAATTATTATACCTTCAAACTCCAAATTGCAATAAGATATTTCAAAAGAACAAGAAGGGTTACCATTGAAAGCTTGCTGAAATAATGGGGATTAATAAAATTGAGGTCATTGAAAAACAAAAGGGAGGAAGTACTTGCATTCCTTGGAGTTTTCTTTAAGATTATATCACCAAAAATCCCAAAGAGGAGAAGGTCATGAGCATGATAGCTTTGACTATTTATGGAATGGTCATATTTCCCAAGGTTTTAGGTAATGTGGAGATTGCAATAGTAACTTCATTGATAAAGTCGAACACCAAATATATACAGTACCAACCATTTTGGTAGAAATAATCAGGTCTTTGAATCACTGCAGAAAAAATAAGGAAAAATAGTTTAATGGAGGTGCACAATTGTTACACATTTGGATGATGAGCCACTTAAAGTGTAAGGAAAATAGATTTCACGAACTATTTTTCACAACTAATGTTCCCATCAAGGAGTTTCATGACAACATTTACCCAGAACTTAAAACAAAAACTAAATAGGTAGCATCTTTGAGAAGGTTGACAAGTCGAGATATGCCATGTAAGGCTCTTTGGATGTGTCATGATTAGACTTTCTTCCAGTGTGGGGATTAGCCTTTAGTTCAACTTCCAAGTTTATAGAGAGTTATCAGTTACGCACCGATTATGGTTCGAAGGCAAGCTGGTTACAAGCAATTTATCCTGATGACTCATGGGCTTAATCAGATGGACTTTGCTTACACAGATAAAGGGGCTTTAGGAAAGAAAGAAGTGTCATCAAAGCTTAAAGGAAAATGATTCGAGTGGAGGGAGGGAAATTCATGAACAATACCTCTCTGAATATTCGGTGTGGCATGTAAAATGAGCCAAGGATGTAGTGTTACCTCTTGAAGGCAACGTCAGCCATTTGGTCCAAGTTATGCCTCCTGACTCTATGATAAGAATAAAACTGGCTAAGAAAAAGGTACAAGAAAGGAAAAATGAGGTAGAATAAGAAAACAAGAGCTTACCAGAGAAGATCAGAGAGTTGGACGAAAGTCGATTTAAGCAAAATAGAAGGACTCAAAAACTGAACCAAGACTACGATATGTGAAAGACTGCATTTAAAGAACTTGATGACGTGGTTACTCAAAAAACTTTGAAGCTCGACATATAAGGGTGGAAAATGAAGAAGCATACATAGAATGTACGAGATGGGAGGAAAGGTGTCAAAAGTTGACCTTTAGACTTGAAAATTTAGAAAAAGAATATGAACAAGCCTAAGACATGAGTTTGAGAAGAGAACTGCATCTTAGGCATTTATTCGAGCAGATTTGCATTGGCGCCTAAAAAATGAATGCATGATCAGATCAATATGTTGAGGGCAAGTATATAACCATTCCAACTTCATGGTCAAAAGTTATTTGAACTCTTAAAAAAAGGCTTAGAATCATTATAGGTAGATAATGAAGTTTGTTTGGAGGCCACAGATGTTAAGGTTTATTTTCATGGATGTTATTTAAAACATTATTGAGAATAATGATAAAGTTTAATTTTTATCAATAATTGTTATGTGGTAAACATTCTTTTTTTTTTTGCGTAACTCATTCATGCATTCATATTAATAACTATGTGATAATTGACTTAGATGCATGATGCCCTAACTTCTCAATATTTTGGTAATAAAAAGGTTCAAGGATAGCTTATCGATTGAAATTCATAGAGTAATATGTTTCGCACCATTACGGTACCTAATCACGAGTAAGAATCATGGCTGAAAAGTAATCCGACAAGATTGAGAGAATAAAGAATGCCTAAGAGGAAATGAGAGAGCAACTAGCTTAGTTGATAGAAATGATGAAATAAATGAAAAAGGAAAAAGGGAAAATGGACAAAGACTCGATGAAAGAGAAAAACCAAAATCTTGTGTACAAATTGGTTAGTGAGGAAATCCCTGTTGCACATCCTAAAATGCCATAGGTTACTGTCTTTATGATAGGGCCAAAGCCAAATGACTTAATTCAAGTCCCTAATTTAGATGACCCAGAGGAACAGAGAAAGTTAAAACTCAATAAAGAGGAAGGAAAAGAGGACCTTGGGTCCTAAAAAATAAGTCTTCTGGAAGAAAGGCTTCAAGCTGTAGAAGAAATCGATTTTTTTGGATCCATAGATACTGCTGGACTTTGTCTTGCGCCCGATGTTGTAATCCTACCAAAGCTCAAGACTCCAAATTTTAAGAAATATAATGGCATTATTTGTCCTGTGACACATGTTACAATGTATTGTAGAAAGATGGCAGCTTATGTAAATGACTATAAGTTGCTTATTCATGTCTTCCAAAATAATCTTACAGGCTTGGCTGCCAAATGGTATGTATAATTGAACAAAAATCGCATCCACTCATGGAAAAAATTGGCTAGGGCATTTATTTCACAATATAAACATATTATGGACATGGCTCCCGATAGGATGACATTGCAAGCAATGGAGAAACAGCCAACAAAAAGTTTTAAAAAATATGCTCAAATGTGGCATGATCTAGCTGCACAAATCCAACCACCTCTCACCAAGAAAGAAACTACGATGATGGTTATTAGTACTCTTCAAGCTCCTTATTATGAAAAAATGATAGAGAATGCTACAAAAAACTTTGCAGATGTAGTGATCATAAGGGAATTATTGAGAATATTATCAAGAGTGAGAAATTAGAAACAAGAGATATATTTGGGGCAAAAAAAGGAGTCCTTAGAAAAAGAATCTGAGGTTCGAGCAATTACTTATGGAGGACCACATGGAGGATTTACTCCTTACAATCTATATCCTATCCACCAAATCTTTTATCCAAGTTCAAACAACATTGCCTATACTCATCCACCTACCTCATCACCTACTTTTTAACCAACTTTTCACCCTCGAGTAGCTATCGCACCAACAAGACATGTGATTCAATCAGCCCAATTGGCCAAATTACCAAACAACCAAAGAGCCCCATGACCCTATCAAAAAAGAACCCCCATTGACCGTATCCCTATAACTTATAGTCAATTACTCCCAGAACCATTTAATTGTACCTGTGTATCTTGAGCCCATGAAACCTCCATACCCTAGATGGTACAATCCCAATGCTTGATGATTACCATGCAAGAAATGCTAGACATTCTACTAAAGATTGCACTGCATTGAAGTATAAGGTGTTAGGCCTAATTAAAGCTAGGTTAATAAACTTTGAAAAGAAAGAAGAGCCAAATGCCAATGGCAATCGTTTACCTACTCATGTTAGACCTATAGTTAACACCTTGGGAGATGAAAAGGCAAGAATTATTAAAAAAAAGGTAGAGGATATCACAATTCCACTGAGGTGAATCTTTAACATTCTAGTTAAAGCTGATATGATTTGCCCTACACCAGCAAATTTAAGTACTTATCATGGGACATATGATCCTTTTAAAACCTGCAAGTACCATATGGTGGTCGTAGGTCATTCGATCCAAGAGCGAATTAATTTTCAACAAGAGGTGAAATGATTGATGGATTTATTCCAAATAGAGTTCTCGAAAGATCATAAGAATAATGAGATAAATGCTATTGAAAGCATCACCAGGGCTATCTTTCAAGGTCAAGCCGATGACATTTTATTATGATGAGAAGTCAAAACTAGTTCCAATTAACAAACATGTCCTTACTTTTAATGTTTCAAGTCCATTCCCTTATTTGGACAACAAAGTTGTACCATGGAATATAATTACAAAGTAAGTATGATTACAAAGTTGTAACCAACTGCTGAGCTAAGATTGAGTTGCTCTACAAATTCGACATAAATAACTGGCATAGAGGAAATGACTAGGAGTGGGAGACGCTACTCTCTCGAGATGTTAGAAAAATATGAAAAAAAGAATTAAAGAGGAAAGAAGAAAAATTAGAAAGTGAGAAAGACCCAATAAAGAACTTTAATTTGGAATACCAAAAACCTGTGACAGAAAAAAAGCATGTGAATTTTTATGATTGATTAAGCATTGCGAGTATAGTGTGGTGGAATAATTGAATAAGATGCCAGCACGTATCACTCTGTTATCATTGTTACTGAATTCTAAGCCCTATAGAAATGCATTATTGAAAGTACTAAATCATGCTTATGTTGCTTACGACATCTTTGTTGAAAACATGAGCCACATTGCTGAGAGTTTAGTGACCTCTAGTTACATAATTTTCAAGAATGATGAGATACCCATAGATGGATGAAATAATACTAAGGCCTTGCATATCATGATAAGGTGTAAGACCCACACTATGGTTAACGCAATGGACCGTTAATCAATGTCATGCCTAAGAGTACGCTAACCAAGCTACTTGTGGAAATATCTTACATAAAGGCTAGTAGTATGGTGGCGAAGGTTTTTGATGGAACGCATAGAGAGTTATTGGGTGATATCCAGATCCCTTTACATATTGGTTTTTGCACTTTTAATATCTAATTTCAAGTGATAGACATTTCACCTTCCTATAGTTGCTTATCAGAGAGGCCATAGATTCATGCTGCAGGGGCTGTCCTTTCATCATTGCATTAAAAAGTCAAATTTATGGTGGATAATAATCAAGTTTTTGTGTCTGGGGAAGAAGATTTTCTAGTTACTCAATTATCACTGATCTTATATATGGAAGTTGCTAAAGAAGCCTTGGAATGCTCTTTTAGGTCATTTGAGTTTCTTAATACAACATATGTGGGTAAATGCTCTAAAGCAGTGCACATGCCTAAAATAGCTCAAATGTTGTTTGATCAAACTGTCAAGAAATGTTGGCGAATGGGAGCTAGATTAAGAAAGGATTTGCAAAGAATCAAAAACTTGCCAATCATGCCGGTGAATAAAAGAAGATTTGGATCGGGATATAGACCAACATGGGAAGAAAAAAGAGAAATGGTAGAGAATAAAAAGAGAAAAGGAATGGCTCATTACATGAGCCGTACACAAGAATCTAATGGATGGATCGTGCCTCACTTGTATGACACTTTTCATTCAGGAGGATTTATTAACCTAAATACTCTAAAGGAAAAACCAATTAAGGAAATTGAAGAAGCTCTTTTGGACTTATCAATTTATGTGGGGGAGAATGGAAGTCAACAAGAAGATCTCATGGTGTATCTGATACCTTCAAATACTAAACTATAGAATTGAAAGATAATAAAATTACCAATTATTCTTGAACCTTTACCGAAGTAATTTAATAATTTATTCCTTAATGATTCATGCCCAAGAACATTAGGGAAATTCTTAAGTATTGGCTAATTTACTTTTGTCATTTTTAATTTTAATAATAAATGACATGGATTTTAGTACATTTCCTTTTCATCCTATTTCATTTTATTTTTATATCGCACATATACCAATCTACATATTTTCAACCATTTTTAAGTCTACAAATAATGAACATACAAGCGATCATGATAATGAAATTTGAGATTTGACTTTGAAAACTCTATTTATATTGGTGAACTTGATAATGAAGAAGACTTGGATAATGACACCTTATCACTCGATTTGTTAAGGTTAGTGGAACAAGAGGAGAAGTCCTTATAACCTTATCAAGAACTTATGGAACTGGTTAATTTAGGTGATAAAAAAATAAAAAAGAGGCCAATGTGGGAACATCATTCTCATCTGATGATAGGCAAAGGCTGAAAGAATTATTGCAAGAATATGTAGATGTATTCGCATGGTCTTATCAAGATATACCCGATTTAAATACCGATATTGTAGAGCATAAGTTGCGTCTAAAGCCAGAATGCAAACCAGTGCAACAGAAGATAAGACGTATAAAATCGAAGATGTTGTTGAAAATCAAAGAAGAGGTTAAGAAGCAATTCGTTGCTAGATTTCTAGAAGTAGCCAAATATCTTGAATGGGTAGCCAATATAGTCCCAGTACCTAAAAAAGATGGGAAAGTATGGATGAGTTTGGACTATCAGAACCTAAATAGGGCAAGCCCAAAGGATAATTTTGTTTTACCTGATATTGATACTCCCATAGATAACACTATAAGATGTTCTTCATTCTCTTTCATATATGGTTTCTCAGGTTATAATCAGATCAGGATAGCTCCTGAAGACAATGCGAAAACTACTTCTGTGACCATCTGGGGAAAATTTTTCTATTGAGTCATGCCTTTTAGACTAAAAAATGCTGGAGCTATTTATTAAAGGGCAATGATGACATTGTTCCATGATATGATGCACAAAGAAATTAAGGTTTATGTTGATGATATGATAACAAAGTCTCGTGAAGGGGAAAATCACGTACACCGCCTCAAAAAATTATTTAAAAGGCTGAGAAAATTTCAACTCAAGTTGAATCCTACCAACTGTATGTTTGGTCAGTTTTGGGAAGTTACTGGTTTTAATAGTCAGTAAAAAAGGGATTAAGATGGATCATAATAAGATACAAGCCATACAAAAATTTGTCTCGTCCTAGTACACAAAAAAAGGTGAGAGGTTTTCTAGAAAAGTTGAATTATATTGCTCGTTTCATCTCTCAACTTACGTCTAAATGTGATCCCATTTTTAAGCTTCTACACAAAGACAACACAGGTGAATGAAATCGTGATTAGTAAGAAGCTTTGGAGAAGATCAAATAATAGTTGTCAAATCCACCGATTCTTGTACTGCTAATCTGAGAGAAGCCTTTGATTCTATATTTAACAATGTAGGAAAGATCAATGGGATATGTGCTAGGATAATTAGATGGAAAGGGCAAGAAAGAGCAGGCCATTTATTCCCTGAGAAAAAATTCACTGATTACAAGTGAAGTATTCACTGCTAAAGAAAATATGTTATGTGTTGGCTTAGACATCTCATAGGCTCAGGCAACATATGTTATACCACACTACATTGCTCATAGCGAAATTGAATCCCTTGAAATATATTTTTGAAAAATCGTCCTAGTTAGGAAAGATAGCAAGATGGCAAGTCATGCTTTCTGAGTATGATATAGTATATGTAACCTAAAGGGATGTAAAAGGGAGTGTAATAGCAGAATTCATCACTGATAAAGCTACTGAAGATTATGATCCTGTAAGGTTTGACTTTTTCAGATAAAAATTTGATGGCAGTACTCTAAGAAGATGCAAAAGTATATAGGGAAAAGACATGGAAAATATATTTTGATGGAGCATCAAATGCTTTGGGGCATGAGATTGGTGCAATTTTAGTATCCCCATATGGGAATTATTTTTCAGTCACTACTAGATTGGCTTTCAGTAACACTAATAATATGACTGAGGCTTGCATTATGGGCTTACAAGCAACGATTGATAGAAAATTTGATATGTTGGATGTGTATGGAGACTTAGCTTTGGTTATTTACCAACTTCGAGAATAATGGGAGACAAGGGATTCAAATTTGGTCCTCTACTAAAAGCATGTGATACGATTGGCTAAGGGATCCAAATTTGGTCCTATACTAAAAGCATGTGATACGATTGGCTAAGCGATTCAAAAAGGTTTGCTTTCAACATCTCTCTCAAGAAGAAAATCAAATTACTGATGCTCTTGCTA
>JAQSVH010012331.1:0-11778 GCA_029448705.1 Adansonia digitata | reverse complement strand
GGAGTTAAAACACACTCTAGTATTTTTCAAAGTGTTTACAAAATATTTCATGGAAAAATACCAAATCTTGAAAATAACTAAACATAAGCTAATTAAGCTTAAGTTTTAGTTATATCAAAACTAAGATTAATTCAAAGCTAATATAGCTAATATAGCTAATAATCTCCCCCTTTTTGATATGACAAAACTCAAGGTGAATTTGCCTGAAAACACCCCCTTAGTCATTTAAAGATTTCAATAAAGCTCCCCATTCTTAAAAGCATTACGAAATGAACCTTTGGAAAATTTATAAAAATGTTGTGGAACACTTGGCAATTGCATTTTTGTTCATATTTGGCTTTAAGAGTACTAACACAAAATATTAAGGATTTTGATAATACAAATAATGTAAGCACATGTGAAATCTTCCTATTTGCTAGCACAAACATATATGTATAAATGAAGTACAAGCAAGCAAATTAACCCCTAAAGCTCTCCCTTTTTTTGGAATATCAAAAAGTTGAATTAAGATTAATTCAAAGCTAAGGGAGTAATTCCAACAAGATTTCTAAAGGGCATATTAATTATGGATCATTTAGAATATGTATACCAATTATTGAGAAAATATAGGTATTTAAGTCCTAATGTGCAGTTCATACAATTTTTGTATTCTTTTATAATAATTTAAAAGAGATAGAACATACCAATTGTTGAAGGATTTTAAGAATTATTAATCAATTGGTGTCTAAATGCACAATAGATGCCAATTTTTGAATTTTTAATACACATGCATACTACAATAAATGCCATATGGAAGGTTTAAAAAAATTCAAGAAAAACGTAACAAACTTCATAGGTTAGAAGATAATTTACTCATTCATGATATGTTAATAAAATCATTTAAGCAAACATTCAATCAAAGAACATACTTAAATATGATAATTATGCACTTACACATGTTCAAAGATTCATTCAAAGCAAACATTTTAAGCATACATTACATACTAGAATACCAATTATATATATAATTGACTCATGTATGTCACCAAACTTAATTGTACGGGATAAGAATTTAATAGCATTTGTTTGATGATTACCTTAACCTTACCAAACTTTGATGAAATGCTTATTATAACTTGAAGGATCATCATTTCTAGTGTTTAAGCATTCCTTGATGGTTTTGGTTTGATTTGAAGTGGTTGTATGCTTAATTTGCTTTATTTTGCTATGCAGGTGTTCATCATTCTAGGATCAATTTATCTCTATGTACCTTGCAAAACTTAAAAATAATCTTGGTAAAAGATAAGCATTAGAGGTACTAAGATTTTAATTATAAAAGAATATTCAATAAGCTTAGGTTTTGTTTGCAATAAAAGATGTTCAATGTGTTCAATGACATTTTGAAATAAATGATAGCAAATGTTGATGAATGAAGAACATCAAGCGTATATGGAACCAATTAAAAAAATAATAATATATAGAAAATTTTGTATTTTTGAGGATTATGAGGCAATATAAGTGCTTAATGTGTTTGATTTATGAAATAAATCAAATATAATGTTTAAGCATGTGATGAGCTATGAAACGACATTTATCAAAGTTTAGAAATCATAAAATTGAAGGATTTCAAGTGAAAACTTATTAAGGAGACCAATTTTACATTTAGGAGCAAAAAAAACATGAAATTGGCCGATATTGACTAGTTGTGTCGATACTGGGGGTTTGTATCGACACACATAGTGATGTATCAATATGAAGTTTATTGTATCAATCAAAGCTAGGTTTTTGTTCATTGTATCAATACAGGGCTCTAAGTATCGATACACGCCCTAAGTTTCCAAAAAAATGCTTAGAAAAATATGTAATTTGGCATTCCAAAACCCATGATTTTATATTCTAATGCAAACTTTTGATTTTAACCATTTGAAGCTCATACTAATAGTCAAAGTTTGGATTAGAATAACTTTTAAAATCAAGTTTGATTGAATTAGTATATTTGGTTACATAAGTAAGGTAATATGCAACTAAAAGATTTTCATTCAAACCGTATATGCGTATGTTTAAAAAGTATTTTAAATGTTTACCAACCTTGTTTGAGGCATAAATCATGAACTTATAACATAATCAAACATCCTAGGTCTCATGCAAGTATAATTGAATATAAAGTACTAAAGAGACTTAAAAACTTGCTAATGCATGTTTATGGCATCATATCTTATAAGTAAGCTCTAAATGCTCCCCCTAAGGATGTGCATATAATTTAGTCATGCAATAGAGCTTCTTAATGACTTATGGCATAAAGTTTAACAAAATCAACCTTCTATGTATAAATCATTCTTAAATTATGCTTCATAACAACATTTCATAAATAGATTTAACAGATTATCATCAAGAACTAAATCATTAAATGCATGCACATTTAAGCTCATAATTGCTCAAAATATAAACATATTTTTCATTAAACACATTTATTAAAAACATTTTTTTAATTTCAATAAAGTGTTAATAATCACCACATGAATAACAAATACACATATCAAAATTTTAAAGCTTAGAGGTTACCCATCACACTTCTTTATGTGTCAAGAGCATTCATTTGTATTGTGTTGCTCCTTATTGCTCTAACACACCTATAAAAGACTTTCACTTGGTTTTTGGTACCCAAATTGCTTTGGGTCCATGAGTGTTAGTCTTAAAGCCTCTTGTTCCGTTAGGAACCCATGCTTGCCTAACTTTAAATTGTGTCATTTTCTTGATAGGACAAGTATGCAAATTATGACCTAGAAAATTGCAGTATGAGCACTTGGTCATATAAACTTGAAAAGATTTGTCCAAAATGATATTCTTTTCTTGTTCCAAGCTTTCAATCTTTCTGCTCAAATCAAAATTTGCTTTCTCTAAAATGTTAATTCTTAGCTTGGAGTGATTAAAATCATTTTTCAAATCTTTCTTTTCATTCTTTAAAAAAAGTTTTGATTTTAGTAATAAATCATTTTCAACTTCTAATTTTGAAATCATTTTTTGGTGTTTAGAGTCCATTTCCTCAAACTCAACTACAAGATCATCAAAAGCATCTTGTAACTCATCAAATGTATAGGAATCTAAATTTGGAGAATATGAGGTTACCTTAGGCTTATCAAGAGCCATGAAACAAAGGTTGCCAATTTGGTTTCCTTTAAAGTCATCATCATTGGAAGAGTCATTATCACTCCAAGTTGCTACAAATGCCTTATTCTTCTTCTTTTTCAATAATGGGCAATCAGATTTGACATGCCCTGATTTGTTGCAATTGTAGCATATCACCTTGTTAACCTTTTTAGATTAGGATGATTTGCCCTTATCTATCTTCATGAATTTCTCAAATTTCTTGGCAAATATGATTATCTCCATATCGTCACCATCTTCATCATCATCATCCTCTTCTTCACTTATGGAAGCCTTCAATGCACTCCAATTTTTCTTGGTTGCTCTTTTCCATGATTTATCTTCATTTACACGTAAGGAGCGATCCGATGAGCTCATCTAAGGCAAGAAGATTGAGGTTCTTTGACTCTTCAATTGTAGTCACTTTAGCTCCCTATGACTTAAAAAAGCTATATAACATTTTCTTGACCATCTCCTTATTGGGTACACCTTTCTGAGACCCTTCAAGCTATTTACAATGTCTGTGAACCTATTAAACATCTCTTTGATGTTTTTCTCCAGTTTCATTTGTCCCATATCTCTTTGGCATTATCACACAAAGACACCCTATTGTACTTATTGGGACCTGATGCATAAAAAAGTGTGTAGATAGTCTGGGCATTGAGTTGAGCCATCTTAGTGTCTTTCTCATCCCATTCCTATTCTTCCTTGGGAACTTCAAGATCATCTACCATCTTCGTTGGGATGAGTGGGCCTTTCATGATTATCTTCCAAACTTGATAATCATTTGCTTGGACAAATAGCCCCATCCTTTCTTCAATATGCGTAATCTTCATTGTTGAAGAGAGTAGGCCTCACGATTAAATGTCCTTCTTGGCCTATATCGAAAATATCACCACTAGCCATGTGCTTGGTCTTTTATGAATTTTTGCTCGAGGATGTTAAGCCTAGAGGAATAAGATGCAAGCTCTGATACTAATTGTTAGACATTTCAGTGATGAATGAAATCAAGAGAGAGTAAATTGATTTCTTAAAATTTTGGTAAACTAAAACTTTGATAAATAAAACCAAAACTAAGAAATCTAAACAAGAAATTTTGGAGTGCAAGTTAGTGAATAAACAACTAAAGACAAGGGAAAGAGAAGCAAACTCAATGATTTAGAGATGTTTGGCCTTAATTGCCTACATCCTCTACCTCGACCTCATTTGCCTTAGATTTCCATAATTCACTAACTTAAATTATCTACCTTTCAAGGATAAAGTCTAACCTTTACACTTTCTATCTTTCAAGGCTAAGATAGAAACCTCTACCTCCTATCTTTTGTGGCTAAGATAAAACCCCTTCTCACTACTTTTAAACACTAAGTAGAAACCTTCTTTACTTTTCAATGGCTAAGTAGTAACCTTCCCTTTTTACAGGGATTTGAGTGTAAATAAATAAAACCTCTACAGGTTAGGTGTTTACAAGAATTTTGGCTCAAAGAAAATATGTATCTAAAGATACAAAATAAAGAATACAAAAATAGAAAGCATTAATCCTATATAAAGATGAACTATTTAGTGAAAATGATGGATAGGATTAAAGATTTGACTTTAAGCACAATTCTCTTTGTTCTTTTTCTTGTTGAAGGTATTGGAGTGGCTTATTTATACACTTGATCATGTTTATAACTGTTAGGAACATTTGGTAAAGGAATATAGCCGTTAGAGCCTTCAAATGTCCTTTATCATTATTCCTCGTGCCTCTATATTAATACAATTAAGTGGGTATCGAAAAATTGTTTTTAATAGTCCAAAATATGACCATTAAATAGTCCTGTATTGATATAGAAAGATCTATCTTGATACATGAACAATCCTATATTGGTACAGAATGATCTGTCTCGATACATGAACAGTGATTTTTGCATTTTAAGGTTATTTAGCTACTGCCAATTATTATATCAATACATACACATAGTGTATCAATACATTCATATGAAAATCAATTTTAAAAGGTTTTTCATGACTTTAAAACATGTAAAACTTATCCCAAAAATGTTTTACATAAAAGTATGCATTGAGAACACATTTTTGAGTGCTTGAAAGAGTTAAAACACATTCTCGTATTTTTCAAAGTGTTTACAAAATATTTCATGGAAAAATACCAATCTTAAAAATAATTAAACATAAGCTTAAGTTTTAGTTATATCAAAACTAAGATTAATTCAAAAGCTAATATAGCTAACAGATACCTAAACTCAATTTAGTCATAAAAAGTTGGGTACGTTTTCCCTTTTAGTCCATAAAGAGCTGGATGCCTTTTTTCTTCTAGTCCATAAAGTGCTAAGCATATTTTCCCTTTTAGTCCATAAAGAGCTAGATGTCTTTTGTTCGTTTAGTCTAGAATGAGTTGGGGGTTTTTTCCATTTTAATCCATAAAGAGTTGGACGCCATTTTCTTTTTAGTCCACAAAGAGCTAGATGCTTGTCTCTTTTAGTCCATAATAAGCTGGATGCCTCTTCATTTTAGTCCACAAAGAGATAGATGTCTTTTTCCTTTTAGTCCACAAAGAGCTTAGTGTTTTTTCTTTTTTATTCCATTTAGAGATACATACTTATCTTTTTTAGTCCAAAAAGGTTAGATGTCTTTGTCCTCTTAGTCCATAAAATGTTGACACTTTTTTCCTTTTAGTCTATAAAAACCTAGATGACTTCCCTATCTTAGCCACAAAAAGTTGGATAGTAACCTAGTTTGTTCAAAAAAATCCAAGCATGAGTTCAGTCTATCTACAAAGAGTCAGGCACTAACAAGTTTTGTTTACAAAGAGTTGGGCACAGTTGAGTCTATATACAAAGAACTGAGCACCAATCGAGTCTATCCTCAAAGAACTGAGCACTAATCAAGTATATCTGAAATGTGTCAAGCACTAAATGAGTCTATCCGTAAAGAGCCAAGGATGAGTCAAGTTTGTCTACAAAGAGCTGGGCACTCATCGATTTGAAATCCATATTAATTGGTGCTATTTAAATAAGTCAAACATGAAAAAAGAAGTCAAAAGCCTAACAAGAAGATTAAAACTTACAAAGACCTATTTAGACTTTCATCAGAATTACACCAATGCATTATGATCATCATGGTAAAACATTAATTAAATTTCATTTTTGTAGGCACTTAAGAAACATCATCTTACCTTAGACAAAGTAGTGTCTATTTGTCTTTGCCCTATTCTTGTTACTGGCAATAGCTAAAGAAAGGTAGTTGTAGATGCCCATTTTGTCCAGGCCATCATCCAAGGGATTAAATGACATTATCCTGGGTATCCTAAGAGTCATTTGGATTCGGATGAGCACAATTCAGTTTCCCATCATTTTTAACTCAGGTGAGGTATTGAGAGAGCCTAAGGTACACGCAAGTCATATTAGTGCATAAGTATTGAAACAAAGTTTTCATATCGCTAAAATTTAAATTTTCACATATAGAATCGATATGAGAGGGTTTGGTACTGATACCTAAGGGGGCGTATCGATATTAAGTTTGTTTGTATCGATACAAGCCTTTGTAGTAGCTAAAGTCATGATTTTGGCCAGGTATCAACATAAAAGCAAAAGTATTGATATAAGCCTTTGTGATATCGATATAAGTCTTTAAGTCTCAAGACTGGAAGCATTTTTTCTTGGCATCAATGCAACTTTATTATACTGATACTGCAAGGCAAAATATAGCTTATGTATCGATATAAAATGCTTTGTATCGATACACCAAGGTATTTCTACCCAATTCAGGCTATTTTCACCTTTCACACCATTAAACTAAAAATCTAACTTAAACATATTCTTTTGCACCAAAAATATCAAAATTCATACCATGCCTAAGCTTTGGACTTGTGATTGGATTTTAACAAACTTTTAAGGCCCAAATCGCCATGACAAGGGACATTTTATGACATTATGCCAGTTACTAAAGGGCATGATTGGTTTTTCTCAATGTTTAGCTACATAAAATGGCCTTAATCCACTATTTTTGCTGAGAAAGCCAATGAGTTTGCATGGTAGCCAAGCATAGCACCTTATCCCTACATGAGGTACATGTGGCAAAACCTCATAATAAAATTGCTTTTTACATTTTTGTATTCATATTCACATGGCCATAAATGCCAATTTTGGCTAAGCTGAAGCACTCTACATAAAGACGCTACACGCACGGATACATTTTCAATAGAAAACACCAATTTCATATATTTTTTAACTTTTTTTTAGCTATAAAAAAACATAAAACCTTCTTTTATTCTCGTAGCTCCTTCAAACCCTTTTGAAATGCTCTATTCCACTTATTCTTCCTCTGAAAACTCCCATCCATCAACATCATAACTAAAAAACTCATTTTTTATCATTTTCTTGCTAATTAACATCGAAAAAAAGGAAAAAGAGGGAGTCTAAAGTTGCTGCTTATAGAAAAAGGCTAAAGCTTAAAGTTTTTGGTATATTTTCTCCCCTTGGTCTATTTATTTTCTTGTTTTCAGCATTTGCATCATTCTAGTGATCATTTTTATGTTACCATGACCATTCCAAGATTTTCATGCATTATTGTGGCCTTGATTATGCTGGTCATATATTTTTGATGATTTTCTTAATGACTTGGTGTTGTTTGGATGGTCAAGCATGCTATGTTTTATTTTCACCATAACAATAGACCTTGCTCATGCATTTCTTTTCTTGTTTCATCCACCTTCACATATTCAACTCATACTTGAATGTTCATCCTAACATGTCTTGAGCATATTTATGCATATTCTTACATTTGGTAGGTTTCATGGAACAAAAATGTCATCTTGAAAATTCAAATGTCTTTTCTTGTTTAACCATGTTCATATCATTTTTCATAGCATGATTCTTGATGTCATTTATGAAGTTAATATGTCCATGTATCTTTCCTACTTATTTGTTACATTTTTGCCATTTTTTCCTTGTCAAAATGTCATCATTTTATTTAAACATGTCATCTATATCCATTTTCATGCATGTCACCTTTTGTTCTTAACAAATTCATCAAAAAATTTGCTTGTTGACTGCAAAAATTTGATTAAAAAAATCCCCCAAGTTAAATTTATGTTTCCTCTAATAAATGGAGAATAACATGGATTTAATTTTTTCACAAAATTGATCCTTCAATCTTGAGGATAAATCAAGATTTCTATGTTTATATTGGTGGTAAAATGAATATAAAAGTTTTAGTTTCCCAAATAAAATAGTCTTTTACTTGTTTTAAAATGTTTAGGCCTTGATCTAGAGCTTAAAGCCTATGTTGGTGATATGGTCAATGAGCTATTTCATCGGCCCAAACTACTTAGGATTGTGTAAATGAGCTTGTGAAGCCCATGTCACCCTTTCTTTTCTGTCACAAACATTCAAACATCCTTGGCTCGAGTTTAGCACTAAGAACCAAAAAATATCAAAAAAACTCTCTTATTTTTGCTCTAGTAGCACTATGCCCATCACAAAAAAATTGTTTTCGAGCCTAAACACATTTTTTGTGAATTTTTTTCATATTTTTGCTTGAAAAAGCATCAAATTACCTTTCTAACAATGTCTTGTTTGCACCTAGACCATTTTGGTTGAAGAAGTTATGATTTTTTAAACCATTGCTATCAAAACCCTTAAAATTAATGATTTGCATTTTGTTTGGGCCATTTCGACCCGCTAGATGATTTTTTTTAACTTTTTAAATATTTTTCCTAGAAATTTTGTTAAATTAGCTTTAGAAAGATATCATTTGTGATTTAACAATAAGAAATGAGTCTGAGATGATTTTTCAAAGTCTATTATGCCCTTTCACCAACACACACTACCAATGTGAAAACAAACCTAATTTTAAAAATTAATTTCACCTAAAAACTGATTTGCTAGGATTTTTGGAATATTTTTATGCTAATCCTCATTGAGTGACCTTTTCAATGGTGTCTCATTTATCCTCAGAAGCTTTCACATGAACTTGATATAAATTTGGAGTGGGAGATAATGTGATGTTGTTGCCTGTTTTTGGAATTAATATTAACTCAATTTCTTGAACCACCTTTATTGAGACATTCAAATGTCTTGATCTGCATCCCATCGATTCCCTATAGAGCCATGTACTATAATGCAAGCACTTTAAGCTCGAATCAAGGCTTAAACAAAAAGATAATTTTATTCAAATTCTCAGTTTCTATTTTTAGAATACCTTTTTCATCAAAAATATATTTTTCTCCACAAATATCAAAATTTTCATCAATGTGAATACCCCAACCCCACCTCTCCAAGGGGATACTCCAACCTTCTTTTCATTCAAAACTTGTATTTTCTTTATCTCGAACCTTCTCAGGACTTCTAATTAAAACTTTTTTTAACATATCTAAAATTTTCACCCTTAGGGATATTCTAACCCCACTTTTCAAGGGGATATTCTAACCTCGCTTTTCACCTAAAATCTAAATTTGAACACATCTAAAATCATCACCATTGGGGATATCCAACCCTTTCTTTTGAAGGGATACTCCAAGCTCGCTTTTCAAATTTCACTTGAAATCCAAATTCTCCCTTTTAAACATCCTCGAGTTTACTAATCAAAACCTTCTTCTTCTATCCTCAGTTGACCATCGAATCCAAATGTTTCTGAGAGTCATCATTCTAGTTATTCCTCAATAATCAAAGATAATTGCCAGATACATTTCGATTGTCCCTTTTTTTATTTTTTTTGTGTGTTTATTTTTATGCAATGTTAATATTTTCTTTTTTATTTTACTAATATGTTTCCCTCTATAATGACCATTGCATATTCATATTTGAAAATTATTTTTAAAAATTACAAAGTGATGTTCCATGTCGATATCTCTCCAATGCTGGACACAAAATACTTTGATTTTTAAAATTTAATCCGAAGATTATTTTCATCAAAAATCTTTATGTTCCCCAATCTAAATTTTCTTTCAAAACCTGAATCTATGATTTTCACAAAAATTCATGCATTCAAAAGGGATTATATCAAAAAAATGATAAAGTGGAATGACTAAACTAAAATAAAAGTGAGACATGGTTAGTGGGCACAGATTTCGGGCATTATGGGCGTGCTAATCCTTTCCTAGGCATAACCAATTCCTAAACTCAAACGATGAATATTTAGACCTTGTAGGTCATAAAATCGATGGTTCAATTTTAGTAACTTGGAATGTTGTTTTCAATAGGCATCCAATCATGCCTAGCCCAAAATGATTGGTGGTGACTCCAAATTCATAGCCACTTCGAAGTAGCCTTTCGAGACTAGTTGGATGAGGGATTCACCCGACGATCTTTCTTCCCTTCATATTACATGCCTATTCAAATCTCGATCAAGAGATAACCCAAAGGCTCTAACCAACATAATCACACATTTTTTTTAAGTCATGAGTGTTCACTCCAGATTGCAAAAAAAGGTATGTAATGATAATATTAATGTGGAAGTTGCCAAATGCTTAATCTAAAATGACTAGAACATCCTTGACTTTCATCTCTTCTGATTGGTTTGTGTCCATGCATCTTCCTAGATGGAAGGTCTCATGTATTGGTAGAAATACCATTGGTTCTAATCCTAATTCCTATCCCTTCAAATGGGCTAACCTTCTATCCCTAGCTTTCTTGGCTTGTTGTTTCTGATACTACAAATTGGGTTTGAATCTAACCCTTTCTTATCACTTTGGCCAATAACTTTTGGAGCTTGGGCTATGCTTTGCCAATATTTACCAAGGTTCTCCAAGTAATCTTAACCAACAATCAACTTCAAACCTATGCAGATAGTCCCCGACAACCAAGGCTCAACTATCTACAGGCTTTTTCTTATGAGAGTGACATTCACAAACTCAAATGATAGGAAAGATGGCTTACGGGTATCCTTATTCGGCTCAATGTATGTGGCATTAGTAGAAGCGGTGGTGAACATCTTCTTTTCAACCCTAATGCCGACCATCTTGTTATCAATCAAGAATTTAACTTTTGATCCAAAGATGATGGTATTACCTTACTGTAATATATATATATATGGCCTTTCTAGTAGGCAATTATAGAAAAAAGCAATATCCATTACTTGAAAATCAATCTCGTAGGTGCGTGGGCCTATTTAGAATAAAATATTGATGTTTTAAATGGTTTCACTACAAGTCCCATTGAATGCTTGCACTACCCTATGGCTGTGCTTGATGTAGGTTGCATCAACAAGAAGCTTGTTTAGGGTTGCTAAGGGCATGACGTTTAGAGTAAAACTATTATTTATGAGAACCTAGGGTAGTACACAACTTTTGCAGTGTGTGGTGACATGTAAGTGTTGCAACGTACCCCAGGGTGGATCCTCGCGAATCTATGAGTGCGTACGACTTAAAATATTTTTCCGACTTGGAAGTGTCTTCTTGATTGAGACTATTCTTCAGTGTTATGATGAAAACGAGAAAGTAGAGATTCTTGACTTATGACACAATAAGGGGGACCATAAGACGAATCACTCATCGTATTGGTCTCGTATGACCATCATGAAATGGCCAACGCTTGGAGTCGCCACCGATCATTTTGGGCTAGGCATGATCAAACGGCTATTGAAACCTATGTTCTGAGTTACGAAACTCAAAACATCGATCCCGTGGTCTACATAATGCAAAGATTCGCCATTTGGGTT
>JAQSVH010012310.1:0-11779 GCA_029448705.1 Adansonia digitata | reverse complement strand
TCATTAGTCTAATCTTTGCAGTCTGACATTTACAATCCATGCATTAGTCTCATCAACTAAAGATGATATCAGAAGAAATCTGATTCTCATACATTAGTCTCATCAATTTTTTTCATATCAGAAGGAATCAATTTCCATGCATTGGTCTCATCAATTTTTTTTCTTATCAGAAGGAATCTGATTCTCATGCATTGGTCTTATCAACTTTTTTCATATCAAAAGGAATCTGATTTCCATGCATTGGTCTCATCAACTTTTTTCATATAAGAAGAAATCTGATTTTCATGCATTGGTTTCATCAACTTTTTTCATATCAGAATGAATCTGATTCCTATGCATTGGTCTCATCAACTTTTTTCATATCAGAAGGAATTTGATTTCCATGTATTGGTCTTAGTAACTGCAGAAATCACTTTTCTCATGCATTAGTCTTATCAATTTATTTCATATCAGAAGAAATATGATTGCATGTATAAGTCTCATCAATTTATTTCATATCAGAAGAAATCTGATCATTTTGCATTAGTCTTATCAACTTATTTTATTTCAAAAAAAAATTTAATTTTCATACATTAGTCATGTACTTTCGAATATAAATAAAACCTAAAAATAGTCACGTACTTTCAAATACAAATAAATTCTAAAACTGAGAGACGTAATACGAAATTGTCACATGAATTGGTGATTTCTGAAAACAAAAAAAAATAAAAAAACCAAAAATTGAAAAAAAAATTTGCATGGTGTGGCGATTTCCCAATTGTTCTCACCCTCCGGTTGCCGGATTTTTAACCATTTTGCAATTAGAATGAAATTAATTGAGAAATCGTTATTTCATTTTACGATTTTTCAAAATAAATTGAAAAATCGTCATCTGATTTCGCGATTTCTCAACTAAATTGAGAAATCGGTATTTAAAATAATGATTTCTCAATTAAATTAAAAAATTATCCTGTTTCTATAAATAATCTGATTTTGATTTATTTTCGTAAATAAAAAATATATATATTATTTGTATAAAAAAGCCACTGTTTCTTCACATAGTTATGCCAATATATATATATATATATATTATTGCTGGTGAAACCATTGAACGAGTATCGTGGGAAGCTGACCGTCAAGGGGTTGCTGAAAGCTCAAAAGGTAGTGCTGGGATTTCTATGGACAGTTGCTGTTTATCACATTTGGAACGAAAGGACCCAAAGGAAGCATCAAGACAAGATAAGATCACCAGATGAAGTGTTTCAGCTAATTGCTACTGTTGTTAGAATGAAATTTAACGGTTGTAGAAAGATTGCAAATACTACTGTAAATATTTGCTTGTGCAAGCAATGGGGTATACGACCATGATACGATTGTGAAATATATATATATATATATATATAAAATATAAAAATAATTTATTTTGACTAAATAAATTACCTTTATTCTTTTCTAAAATCCAATATTCTTATCTTCAATAAATAATTTGCAATTTAATTTACCTTAAATTACTATTAATAAGATCAATTCTTATTTAGTTTCAAAAATATATTTTATATTTACTACATAGATAGGTATTTATTATAAGAAAAATACCTCAAATTTCTAGCATGATTTGCTCTCCTTAATAACTTTTTAAAATGCCAAATGAAAACGTTCCAAAACTTAAAAAAATTAAAAAAAAAATCTTAAATTACTCTTAATTAATTTTAATCAACTCTTAAAATACATAATTCCAAAATACCTCTTTATAATTATTCAAAGGCTCCCTCTTATAAAAAGTGACATCTATGTATACAAAGATTACTTTCAAGCTATTCTCAAAAGTATCCAAAGGCATTAATATAGTTCCGATCTGTAAACAATTGGTTTCTGTTGTTTTTTCTTTTTGCTTTGTCTTTGAAGTTTTGTTTTTGTTTATGTTAATTTTTGTTATCAAATGAGAATGAAATTTGAACTTTTCTTTAGTGGCACCTTTACCCACTTCATAGTCATTTTGCCTCATCAAACATTTTGCTTGTATATAAATAATGATATACAAGTTTGTGATTTTTTCGTTTTCTACCAACAAATCGTATAAGAAAATGAAATATATTTCTTCATATTTATCAATTGAAACTATATCAAATTAGTATTTCAAGATCTATTAACTGGTCGTTAAAATTTATATCATGTTCTTTTATTTAACATTACATTTCTATAAACGTTCTTTTCTTTAGATTATTCAAGTTAGAATTATTATATTAATCTTAATTTTGATTATTCGATGTGCTTGTTGTTTTCTAGTTTTGATTTTTTATTCTTAATATTTTTTGTCTGAAAATTAATAAATATTGATTTTTTTTTTTTAAGTTTGTAGTTAGTTGTAAGATTTTTATATAAAAAACAAGAAGATATAACATTTTATGAAGAAAAATGTGAATTATGGTGAATTTTTTCTTTATTTTTTATAGCTATATATTGATGTGCAAAATTTATTTTTCTTATTATTTTTCTTACTTATTTTGTTAAAAATTTTTTTCTAATATAAATTTTTTGCCCAAATTCTTATAGAAAATTTATTAATCTTATTATATTTTTTGTATATAACTTTATGCCTATGCATTATATGGGTTTAAAACTAGTAAATATATAAAAGTTAAAGCTTTTGGCAAAAAAAGAAAAATTCTTACGTGGATAGCCTATATTTGTAAGATGTAGACGGTCTTTAAAAAAAACATTTATCCAGCATTTAATTATTTTAATTTAATTTTATTTAAATTTTAAAATTTTCATAACCAATATTTATTTTCTTTTACATCTTTATTGCGCTTTACATTTATTTGAAATTACTATAATTAAAAGTTTTGTAATTAACAAATTTTATATTTATTTCTTACTAAATTTTTAATATTCTTACTTCCTATATAATTAAGTTGCGCTTTAATTTGCTAAAATTACTCATTTAAAAATATAATAAAGCTAAGATTGTTTAAGTTTAGTTTTGAATTCTTGCCTAAATAATTTTGAAAGCTATAAAACTTGACAATTCAATGTATTTGTGTGATATTCGAGTATTTTATTATGTCATAATCGTGTTTAAGATATTTTATAATTTATATAATTTTGGTGTATTAATAATTTATTTTACATAAATATTGAGACATAAATTTGTGCCGTGTCGTATATTTAATATTTTATTTATATCATATTAATATAATCGTACTTAAATTTATCAAGTCTAATTATAATTATCTTTTATAAATCGCTCAAAGACTTGATTATTAGTCAACTATTCTTATTATACATTTTTTAATGACTTAACTATTTATTTTATGTTGAGACTACTGCAAATGAGAGTTTTTTACAAAATCTAAAAATAGAACTTTCCTTTGCAATTGATTTCATATGATCAATTGGAGACATTTATATTCAAAATTTTAAAAAATCAATCTGTTTCAAATAAGAAACAATAACCAATAATAATTTCAATAATTAATGGCGTCCAAATTTCAATTAACTGTCAATAAAAAAAATTATTGCAAAAGTCGTAATGTAAATAGTTATTTTCCTTTTATGACCAAAATACATTAAATATTTATATTTAAAATATTAATTTTTTTATCTCTTATTCATTATTGGAAAAATATTAATTTTTGGTGCATTTAGGATTTCATTTTGCCTTTTTTTTTAATCTGTATTTATTAGTTCTGTAAATATCTTACTTCTCATGGAATGGGAATGTAAACATGTGGTGGTTTTCACCCTTACTAGATGAAAACAATGTTATATGCCATGGTTAAACCACCTCCTCACTTTGCTCGATGGTAAATAGCATTTTATTTTATTTTATCTGTTATTATACAATTGAGGTTGTGATTAATCTTATTATTTTAAATTTTCATATTCATATATACATTATATATGACACTTTTTTTTTTCTGGTTTGTAAGACTTTTCAAGTCTTCTTCCATTGGCCAATGAATTATATAAGTTGTTTGGTTAGGCAATGTTTGTTACTAATTTGATTGATTGCCATTTAACGTTGCACTCTCTTTTTAATATTAGATGAGATACGATCCAATAGCTTTTTTATTTAAACTTTATCATAATTGCATATTGATCTCTGAAATTTTATTTTTTGATACTTATTTTACATTAATTTTTTTATATTTTTATATAAAGTTTATTAGTAATATTCTAATTGAATTTTTATAAATAATTGTATACCAGTAAGTACATTACACTAGTTTAAAACTAGTATTTATAAAATTAAAAAAAAAAAGACATTTCTATTAATTTGGATTGTAATTATTAAGTTTCCAATTGGTATTTTCATTAAATTTTTAAATTGAATGATTTTATTTATTATCTTATGCATAAAAATATATAAAGAATATATGTAAGCATTGGCAGACCTTAACAAATAAGCATGAACATTATAATTGAACTCGCTCGAGTAGTTTGCTTGACTAGATCCGATCCAAAACACTTCTATTTATAATATTGTGCTTGTAATATTATGCATAGGATTCCATTTTAGTCATCCCATTCCAACGTTGCAGTAGGCCCATCTCAGAAAGGCTGAGATAAATTTGGGTCATACATGCTGAAATAAATTTGGTCCATAAATCTGAAACCCAATGTTACGTTTCACCCAAATTTATCTTCAACGTCTAAATTAATCTTAAGAAATGTGGGAAACGTCATGGAACTAGAGCTTGGAAAGCTTTGTCGGGTGACAACCATTTCCCTACAAAATGTCCTTTCAGACTGAAAGTGACCACACATCTCTGTGCTTGAGTTTTTCCAATGCAAGCTGTCTCCTTTGCATTGGTCCAAAATTTATTACTCTTCTTTTATGCCGTTGGCAAAGTGTTTTTACCCTTTGCCTTAACTTTTTTTTTTTTTTTTCATCTGTCTTAAAGCTCACTTCTTTGCTAATATTCTTTTAAACTAAAAATAAATAAATAAAATTTTAAATATTATTCTTTAAAATTGGTTGTATTAATTAAATCAAATTAAATTTTATATTTAAATTTTAATGTTTTACCATACATTTCTTATTATTGTTTTTTGATCTTTTCATGTGAAGATTTTTCTAAAACAATTGCCTTAAATCTAACACATTGATGAATTAGAATCATGGTTCCAATTAGGAATAAAAATAATTTGATGACTGACTTTGTGTGATTTTGATCCTTAATATACATTGTTATTGAAATTATTGAAGCTGTATCAAACATACATACATACATACATACATGCATACATACATATATATATATATATTATATGACAGTTAGCTTATTCAAAGTAATTCTTTCTTTTTATTAAAAAAAAAAAAAACCTTTTTCCAGTAAAGGGGTAGAAAGACAAAGAAATTAAAAAGAAAAAAAAAAAAGGAAAGCAGGTAAAACTTACAGCATTTCAGGCAACAAGTTCTTCCGGTGAGCAATCAGAAGTGAAAAAAAAAAAAAAGTTTGAGAAAGGACTTACAGATTAAAAACACACTAATCCCATATATCTAAATATGAAAGTTAATCCCACATATTTCGTTTTTTTCGCTCAGAAATCCACTTTGCAAAAATTTCATGAAAGAAACCATTGATGAAAATTTCAATAAGGTCTTTCTCCGATATAATTCCCTGGAGGATCATAGTTGCAAGTCATGAAAACACCCTTCCCTCCGTCGCAAACCACCCTGGCGCACCCAACTCTTTTGGTTCTGCCCCACACGATCTGCGTGTAATGCCCACATTCCTCCCCCCCGGCGCACGAATTAGACCAGTAACTGTACCATTTCCTCTCCGAAACCCACGCCGCCGCTGCCTCAGCCGGCGTCCACCCATTGCCACTGCCCCAGAAGATATTTTCCCCGTAAGGTCCATTGGAGTGTCTCAGATCACAGTCTCTCCGCCTTTGGTTGGCATACCATTGAGCATAACTCGCCAGCCTTGCATTCCACACCAGTGGTCGCATTCCAATGGCGGCACGAGCAGCATTTTGAGGAGCCAAGAACTGGTTAACCAGGCTCAGGTAGTTGGCCTGACTGCTTGAGATGAGTAAAATGAAAACGATGACTGCGACATAGCAGGCTCTCAGTTGACAAGTTTCCATTAGAGAATGTTCCCTAAAGCGAGCCAATGTACAACATGGATTTTCACATTATATAACATGAAGAATTTTATTTATCTATTTATTGGCAGTAGTTGTTAGATAGGGAGGGAAAGTTTCAACTATGTGGTGGCAAGCATGTTCGATTATGATTGCCACACTCTTTATGGAGACAAATGTCTTCGAACACTAAAAATTTCCTCTTTTCAATAGATTCTAGAGAGAATTTTCAAGGTTCTCTACTTTTGGATTATAAATAAAATATAAGCTTATAGTACGATCCAATTAATAATAATTTATAAAAATAAGTTAAAAACTATTTAACTCTCATTTAGATTATTTTTATAATTAATATAAGAAAATTATCTCATGCACAATGGAGTTTTTTTTTTTTTTGCGTACAAGTGTCGTTAATAGAATGTCATGTGAAATTAAATAAAATAAAAAAAATTAAAAATATAAATGGAGCACGTAAACATTCTTAACCTATTTGTAATGTTAAAAAGTTTCATTACCATTATATCAATGACTAATTCATTAATATATTACTTTTATTGAATAAAAAATTATTTATTTCTTTATATTTTTAATTTTATAAAATTATCCTAACTGGTGTTACTAAACTTTGATTGACATTTCTCATTATTATAAAATAATAACATATTCAGTTAATATTTTTAGAAAAAGTTTAAAGGTCACCTATAGACATTTTTTAAACTTTCAAAAATGGAAAAAAAATATAATGACTGTAGTAATTTTTCCTTTAATTTCATGAAAATAATTGATTTAATATAATAAATTATTTTAGAAAAATAAAAAAGATATTAATGAATATTTATAGACACTCAAATGAACCTAAAATTTTATACCAATAAAATTTAGTTTTCATACATCCTATCAAAGTACAGGAAAGTGTTAGGATAATGCGAAAATGTGTTGAATATATATTTTGAAATGTGATTCTATACAGGCAAGAATACTAAATTACTGGAAGTTTACCAAACACTGCAACCAATTTAATAATTCTTCAATTATTTAAAAAAAAGTTCTATATTAATTCTCAAAAAAAAAAAATTCAGAAAATAACGAATTATCACTTTTTATGTATTTTATTTCTTTTTCTGAAGGAGATTAAAATGTTCGTGCCCCTCACTTGGGATTATGGATTTTATTCTAAAACCTTATGCTTTGAAACTCTTAAAACATCAATTTCCCAATAGGAAATTTTTGGTCTCACAAACTTGACTTAATGACAATATATTATTGTCCCATAGGATATATTCTTTCCTTTGGAACTCATAATGGTGTCCCCATTTTATTTCATGTTGGACTTTAATAGCTTCATTTTCTAGAAAAACATGTAGATAGATAAATGTTAATAAGTTTTCCATGGAAACGAATGTCCTCCACAAGTGGTATATGCATCGACGATGGGATAGCTTCCTAATATACGCATTGTAGACATTGGTGAAAAAAATGATCTTTCAAAGACAATATTAATAACTAAAAAGTTAACTAAATTTTTTGTAGCAATTTATTTTTGAAAATAAAAAACATTGTTTCACCTAACTTTATCGTTTTTTTAATATTATTTTATTTGATTTTTTAATTATCTTGGACTAGGTTTGTGTGATCTTATTCATAATATTAAACTCAGTCAATAGTACTAAAAAATAAATAATTACAATGATATAAACATAAGACAAAAATGAGCTAACCGAAATGTACAGTAATTTTAATTTATTTAATTGTCAATAATGTATAATTAGTTGAAGTGAAAAATAAGGAGTTTAAAATTATTTAAATTTAAATTCAATTAATCTATGACATATAAAAGCATGAATGTGGAGAATCTTTTAAAGTGATGATAATATGTATTTATTATATTATTTAATGACCATTAGAATAATATTTTACTATTATATTATATATTATAAAGATTAAGATTATATTTTTTAAAATATTATCAAATATTAAATTAAAATAAAAATAATGATAATTTCATTAATTTAATTTAATTAATTGTCGTCTTAGGTTTCCTTACCAAAACTAACATTTTTTGTTTTATACAGTTACTAAGCTCGTCAGTAAGTTTTTAATGATTGTTTAATCAGTTACAAGTAACTATTTCTCCTTATCATCAATACAAACTTTATTGAATTAAAATCTCACTGTAATTATTATAGTCTTAGAATGATTATTAATTAATAAGTAATATAGTTATATACCAATTAAAAGTAAGATTTCTCATTGTAAAATATATTTTTAATTGTTATTTTTACAAAGCTGTTTTTTCATAAAACCATAGATACTCAACCGTTGTTTTTTTATTTTTATACAGTCTCTTGCTTCTTTTTTTATTAGAATAGTTTTGGTTTTTTCATTTATTATCAAAACATTTTGATCTGATTTTTGGGTAGATTTCACAATATATTATAAATTAAATAGCTTTAAATTTTTTTTTTCAACAAAGGCATTTAATTCCTTGGTAATTTTTTTAATGTGATTACTTGCTTTTTATCTTTTATTATATATGTTTTGGTCCGGGTAGATTTCGACGTATAACAAATTCAATAAATTTAAAAAAGAATTCTTCACAAACTTTTTTATTAACATTATTTAATAAATTAAAATTTTGAACACATAAATTGCATGCAACACATGTGATATTAAAACTTAGCATTTTAAAAAATAATAGATGCTTATAAAAATCAGTTAAGATTTATTTAATTACTATTTTTAAAAAAAATTTATTTAACACCTTACTTTTATTAAATTAAAAAAATAATACATTAATTATATTTATAAATATTACCTTAATTAGTATTAATAAACACTGGTATTGATTAATATTTCCATTTATAAATAGCATAGATACGTGCCCAATGTCCATGCATTCGTCTCTTCTTTTCCAATCATAAGAATTGTAGTCATCAGTGTATTAAAGAGATAAAAAAGGAGGAGAAAAAAATTAATTTAAAATTTTTTGTTTTACCACTAAAAGTAAAGTGTGAGTATTATTGTTATTATTTTGTTCTTGTCGGCACAAATTATTAATTTTATTTTTACGTAGAAAAGAAAAAGGAAAATCATACTTGCTCATCATAAAACAATGAAAAGTTGAACAAAAGAACTGTATAAAGTAGTACTTGTAAGGTCTTCTCTCTCTCTCTCTCTCTCTCTCTCTATTTAATTAGAGAAAATTCAAAGTTTCTTTTTTTTTTTTTTTGTAAAAATAAAAGAGAGATATATTTTTCAATTTAGAGATTTTAATTGAGCAACATGGATTGAGTTTGGGTCAAATCGTTTTGAATTGAAAATAATTCACATTGTTTGAAGTTTGAATTATTTAATTTTAGTTTATATCATGTGAATTTAATATTTAATTATTTAGATTTGAGTTATTTTAAATTTAAATTATTAAGTTTTTAAAAATAATATAAAGTAAATAAAATAGTCAAATAATATAATTTTGAATTAACTTTTTCAATAATACGAATTAAAATAATTTTTTAATTTAAATCTTCTTACTATTAATTTTTTTTTTTTTACAAAACCAATTTAATTAAAATCAAATTGACATTCATTTGATCATTATTTTTTTTTTTGGAAATTTGGCTATTTATTAATAAATTAATTAAAACATTATTCTTGAAAAAAAATTACATACGTTAATATTCAAGCCTGAGGCCTGCGTTAGAAGACAAGTTATTATTGTATTGGGTACAACTTTACCATCTCAATTTATTAATGAATTAAATGTTAGAAGCGAAAATTAGGGCCGAAAAAATGTAGATTTTCAAGTTTGGGGCTTTGTGCTTTTCTTATGTGGGACATATGATAGCTAAGAGTCTTTGAAGACTAAAACTGTTAAACACGATGAATGGTCATCACCAATTTTGGGCCAAAAAGATTCCTTTGGTCGTACTTATGAATCAAGGAAAAAAAATATTTTAATCATTTTTATGTTTCAGTTTTGCAAATTTTAATTTATATTTTATTTTTTAAAAATATTTATATTTAAATATTTATATTCAGTATATTTTAAAAAATAAATACAAAAATAATAATTATTTAAATATATAAAAAATTTAGATATATTCATATAAAATATATCTATTTCTCTCACGTATATCCGAATACTGTATAAAGGTCAAATGTTCTTTTATCATTTTTATGGCACCGATATCACCGGAGTTCTCACATTTTCACCTTAATCAATGCTGCTTCTCGGTAACGCCTTAATCAACGGAGCGGCTGCATCAATCTCTCTCTTTTTTTTTCAATTATTGTTAACATATGGACAATTTCTATAGCAACGTATATGAAGTAGATCAACTTTGAAGGAACACCAAACAAATAATATTAAAATAAGGCATAACATAATGATAACCTTTTTATTTTTATTTTTTTAACTAGCCATCTATACTAACATTAAAGTGTATGACTAAATTAGTTTCATGAGTTAATTGTATAATTTACATTATAAATCATTAAATTTAGCATTAATTTTTATGTATGTCATACAACTTCTATTTCATCAAATTACGTTATTAAACTTTTACTATTAATAAATTAAGTCATTTACGCTAACTTTTTTAACTCTTTTTATTTTTAGTTTATATTATGAGTCACTAAACTTAACATGAGCTTTTATATAGGTCACACATATTTAATTTTATCAAATTATATTATTAAGCTTTTATTATTAATAAATTATGTCACTTATACTAACTCCTTTATAAGTAATTCTAGCGAAAAAGCGAACTTAGCATATATACAAAGTTTATTTTTTTATATCTTATCAAAATAATATTTGATAGACATATTATGACTATGCCTTAGTTTATATATAATTTACTTAACTAAGTTGATGTTTATTTAACTTGTGATACTAACTCAATCAATCATATTTTAATAGTATTGATAGATACCAAACATATGCATGCTTGCACACCATTAAGTAGGTGCAAAATATACTCCGCATAGGTGGGTTAAAAAATAGATTTTTTTTAAAAAAAAAAGTTGGGTATTTTTTTTAAAAGAGTGGATAATTTCTTTTCAATGATATATAAAAATTAAGACATAAATATTTTTATTATATTAATATTTAATTGATTACTTATTTAGTGTTTTTCATGATGAAGTAGGTGTTATTTGACTTAAGATTAGACCTATCTATGGTTGGACTATTCGTTCGGCTTGATAGGCTCAACTCGCCCAAAATTGATCTTGAATAATGTTTTAAGTAATTCAGGTTGGACTAGTATGATTTGGCCCGATTAATATTGAACAATAAAAATAATTTTTTTAACTTGATTATAAAAATAAATACTAATATAAAAATAATTTTTATTTTTTTATTACTATTGCTATAATGATTTGGCTATCTAGGCAAGCCAAGCCAAATGTAATTCAAGCTTAGGCAAAAACTATAAAAAAATAATTTGAGCCATAGATTAACTCGTGGATACCTCTACTCATGACTCCAATCTCGATCAAACATTTTTTTATTAGTATAAATATAAAATTAAATATAAAAACTTTTTATCCTAAATTAGCTAGAAGATAGACTGGACTTGTCAATGGGTCGGATAACGACCTAATTCTTTTTTCTTGTCTAGGCTCAAATTAGGCTAATCTAAAAGCCTATATCACTATTTAAAATAATATTAAAATATTATTTTTATAATAATATATATTT
>JAQSVH010012236.1:0-11791 GCA_029448705.1 Adansonia digitata | reverse complement strand
CTCAATCAAGAAGACACTTCCAAGTCAGGAAAATATTTTAAGTCGTGCGCACTCATAGATCCGCAAGGATCCACCCTAGGGTACGTTGCGACAGTGACTCCAAAAAAAAGGTCGTTTCATAACAACTTTTCAAAAAAGTTGGGTGAGCGATTCATCTCAACAATTCAATCCCCAGGTATGAAAAATAAAGTATAATAATCATGATATAGGCCCCTAGAAATAAAAAGAAATAATTATATATAGATAGTTACATAGAAACAATGGATACATTTACCATTTTAAGTCAGGCTTGTCAGGATTCATGTCAGGGCCACATTGCGACAATATTATGACCCTTAAAGGATCCATAGGTAAAGGACTTATATTTCAAAAAAAGAAAAGAGCTTAAACTAGAAGCTTATACACATGCAAATTGAGTAAGTTCCAACATACATCAAAGATGAGCTACTAGTTATTGTACCTTCCTAAGAGGAAACCTAGTTTTTGGAGTAAGAAACAATCGACTGTGCACATCTTAGTATAGAGGTAGAGGTTCAAGTAATGGCACACGAAACATGTGAACTACTATAGCTAAAAATGATTATTATTTGATTAAAATTCAAAATAGAATGCCCCATGATGATCTATTGTGATAATAAAGCTGCAGTATATAATTTCAATTATATATTATAAAATTGATGATATTTATAAAAAATATAATTTTATAATTAATTAATAAGTTGTATAAATTTATGATTATAAACAAAAAAATTTAAAATTATCTTCCAACATTTATTACCATATTATCAATTATTTATTTTTATGTTGAATTCATTTACTATTATTTTCTTAATAATATTTTTTACTCATTATGTTACTGTAATATTATTAAACAATTCTAATTTTGTTGTTATTTACTTCTATGTTATTCATCATATAGTATTACTTTATGATTATATATCTTTAAAGTTAATAAATTTATTAATATATTTTAATCTTTTACTAAGAATCCAACTTTTTTACTAATAATTTAATTTGTTAAATTTTCAATATTCGGAAGCATGTAGTTGAAAATTAATTGCACCTTAACATGTTAATTTATTTTATATGATTTTTAGTCTAAAAACATACAACTTCATGACTTAATTGCGAATCAATCTGTTAAATAACATAATTTCAAAACTTAAGGTATAATTACATCTTGGAATTGTAGAGATAATGAAATGTTATCAATAATTTTTGCTACGTTATTAATCATTTACAATTATATCATTTTACTATAATGCCATTAGTTACTATTATATTATTAATCATTTGTCACTATTTATCAATTATTTACTATTATTTTGTTTAACATATACTATTATTTTATAATTATTTATCTTTTAATCATAAATGTATTGTTATATTATCAATCATAGTACTATTTTAACAATAGTTTACTACTAAAATTATTCATCATGCACTCTCATTTTACAATTAATTTTCTTTAAAATTTATAAAATTTACTATCAATCACTTGCTATTATATTATCTATAAATTATTAATTATAAAAAAGAATTGATCTAATAGTTTTATTCTAAAAAAGTTTTCGATCTAAAAACATGCAATTTGATAATCTCATTGTCGGTTACTTTCAAAATTGATATAATTTAAAAACTTAAACTTTGATTGTAGATTGCCATTATAAAAATGATGACATTTGCAATGTATAGAATTTTTTATTATTTTATTAATAGTTTATGCAAATTTTTACAATTTTAATGATGACATTTATAATTATTATCGCACCTATTTTAATTTACTACCATATTACCAATTGTTAACTATTGTTTTATCATTCATTTAATGCAATATTATTAATATGTTGCTACAATGTTATTAATCATTTTACTACATTATTTATTCTATAATAAATATTTTACACAGTTACTAACAATTTTATTAACAAAGCTTTTAGTAGAAAATATTTAACTTGATGACGTGAATTAATATGTATGTTGAAATAATTTTAAAACCTAAAAGTATATTTACAATATTATATTATAAAAAATTTGATATTTGTAATATGAAAAGTATTTTATTTTTTTATTAATAGCTTATTTTACAATTACAACTGTTGAATTTATTATTATTATTATTATTATTATCTTATTCATCATTTTTTTATTAATAATTTTACTTTAATAAAAATTTTTAATCTAAGAAATATGCATGACATAGACTTAATTTTGAGTTGACTTATTAAGTTATCATAATTTTAAAAATGAAATGTTTAATGCTAGTTGTGCCATAAAAATGATTATTTTTTAAAAGTGTAAAATTAACCTGTATATTAATAGCTTATGTAAACTTTTAAAATTATATATAATTATTCTATAATTACATAATTATTCTATTATTATTCATTTACTATTATTTTATCCTTCTATTATTAAATTTCCAAAGCCTTCTTCTATCACTTTTTATTTAAAAAAATCAATCTAAAGTTTATAATTTAATTGCTTAATTTTAATTTAATTTACTAATTACTAAGTTAACAAAATTTCCAAACATAAAATCATAACTCCAATTTGATGTTATAAAAATAATATTATAAAAGTATCAAATTCTTTTACCCATTATTAATAGTTTATATTAATTTTTACAATTAAAATTTATAAAATTTACTGCTACAATAAATTATTTACTATTATTTTTCTATAATTTACTATCAAGCAATTCCATACTAATATATTATTAATATTTTTACCATGTTATTCATAATTTACTAATTGTTGCTAATAATTAGTTCCATGTTATTAATCATTAATTAATATATTATTAAAAATCAAATACACGTTATTAATCAGTTATTACTCTGCTATTAATTTTTTATGTTATTCATTATTTATTAATTATTTGAAAACTCTTATTAACAAATTTTTAATAAGGTTTTCAACCTAAATGAATTCAACATGATGACCGAATTATAAAACTAACAATAGATATGAATTTACTAAAATATTATATAACTTTATAACTTCATAACTTTTTCAGCACCATTTATATTCAAAATCAATAACCTAAAAATTTTTACCTTTCGGTACTCTATATAAATCATTTAGAAACCTCATACATATTTTGTAAGAAATTTATATAGATATTCATCGACTTAAAATTATTAAATTATAAGATAATTACTAGTAAAAAATACAATGAAACACAGTAGAGCGGTGACAGATATAACGCCAACATCTATGAATATGGATATTTTTAATATTTATATAAAAACAAGGTGAAAATAAATAAGATAATCTCTGCCCCGTCCCACTTCATTAACATCCTAGTTTAGACTAAAACTTCACGTATTAGGTTGGCAAAGCACCTCGCTTAAGGCCAAAGGGACAGATTCGGAAGAAACCTTCAGTTCAGAGAAATTCAGGCTTTTGAATATGGGCTCATTCTAATTGAGTCTTGACCCCCCTAAATGCGTTCATTCTAACATAGTGCGAGTGTTTTCGCTGATCGTTTTATGGCTTCCTTTGGTACCCAGTAATTGATAACTTCGTTGCTGATAATTTCCTAACAGTGGTTAAGGATCCAAATGCGCCATTAGAATATCCATAAGAGCACTTCATCTTAAAAATTTGCTGTCTTCTTTGGGCTAGGAATAGGAGCAGAGAGACATTGGAAGTTAAGGTTTCTCCATTGATTCAAATTATTAGTGTTTAAAGATTGATTTTTGATAGCAAACATTATACATCAAACACTCGCAATATTTTTACCGGAAATTTTGAATGACACCAGTCATCCATTTCTCTATTACGTACCTATTTCCACTTTTTTCTAATGCTTCTATTATTCCCAGTACCAAGATGTAATTAGAAATATTTCAAATTCACAACTGGGAAGTCGGATCAAATCCATTTTTCTTTGCGATATCACCATTGGAAACAGCTGCTCCCACATGATCATCATCCATGAATCTCTTCCAAAACCAGTGATGCTTCCACACTCTCTCAGTCATCTCTTCAATTGGAACATTTTTCGTCTCTGGTATTAGAAACAGTGCGAAGATTGACATGATGAGGACCCAGCCTGAGAAGAACAAGAAGATGCCGAACTTGAAACGACAGAGCATTGAGAGGAAAGCCTGAGCTATAACAAAGGTAAAGAGCAAGTTGACACAAACAGTCACACTCTGCCCTGCCGAACGGGTCTCCAGAGGGAATGTTTCACTAGGGATCAGCCAACCAAGAGGGCCCCAAGACCATGCAAAGGCTGACACGAAAGTACACACCATAACAACTACTAGGATTGCGAAACCTTTGTGGAGATCATCAGAATGGTCTTTAACCTTGATTCCTAGGATAACTGCTATCACTACTTGAGAGAAAAACATCTGGACACCCGCTTCAAGTAACAGCACACGACGGCCCACTTTGTCAACCGAGTAAATGGAGACAATGGTGGATAGCACATTGACAGCCCCAGTTATAACAGCAGAGTAAAGGGCAGCGTCACTGCCAAATCCCAGTGTGTCAAACAGGACAGGAGCATAAAACATGATTGCATTGATACCCGTACACTGTTGGAAGATCTGTTCCAAGTATCCAAACAAATAGAAATGCGGACAAATCAGGAAGAAAGAATTACTTATTTTGGCAACAGATATGCATCAACATTTCCACATTTGGATTTGAAACCTTGAAGTGATCAGCAATAAGCTGTTGCGATTTAGGTACCAACCTGCAGGGCAATTGCAATGACAAGTTGGGGGCGGTTCCTACGTTGAAGAAGATTCCTAAATGGGTTTTTCACTTGTTTAGCCACACGACTTGCCTCAACAAGCTCCAGGAACTCAGGCTCAATATTATCTGTGCCCCGAATCTTTCTGAGCACAGCCTTTCCTTCTTCCAGGCGACCACGCTCGATGAGACTATTAGGACTATCAACCACCAGGAGGGCACCCACGGTTAGGAGAAGTGCTGGAATACCGGCCAATCCTAATGATAGCCTCCAACCCCATCCCCCTTCAATTCTGTCGTTGCAAAGCAAAGAGTTACCAGAAAAGCCTGAATGTAGTTGCAATGCAAAAGGAAACGACTGATTAATGATGACCACTCCCTGGGGGATATTATTTCAAAAATCGTGGAACTGAGCAATGTCTAGAGACATTGTCATACTAAAAATGCAAATTAAAGTTCTTTTTTCTCCGGAAAATTTGCATATAAAATTTGTACTCTGAAAGAGTGTTATCGTTCATACGGAAAGGAGCTGTTGGCAACAAGATGGCAATATCCTTGAGGATCTCCCAACAAATTCTGTCAAGGGTTCTTTAAATACACAAATTACTACTAAATTGATTTCACAGTAATTGGCAAAAAACTAAAACTAATTCATCCCTGTTTTATGTTACTCTAACTTGTTTAAGTGTCAAATACAAGAATATATTAGACATAAATATATTTAATTTTTTAAAAATTTTTAATAATTTAAAATATTATGCTCTTTTAACTATGTACAAATATGTATTGGCCACATGTCAAATATAAGTGCTTATTTGAGTAACATAGTATTTATTTTTATTTGATGTCTTTCCAGGTTTCACAATTTTGAGGCGTGCTTCTCGTATATAGCTATTAAAATTTTATTGTCCCAGGTCTAGCGGGCTACCATTAATAATATATATATATATATATATGCACTCAATTGTATTTAGGATCAACTGAATTATCAAACCTGACCTTCGAAATTTAGCATTCAAAGCATTTGATTAGGATTAAAGCAAAGTTTCAAATGAAAATTAGTTTATGTTGACTTTGCTATTCCAGCAAAAAGAAAAACCTTCTAAGAAGAATAAAAAACACCAAGCGTTTGCCAGAAACAACCAGGATAGACTTATCAATGGCCTCTTTGAATTCTAGTTGGAGCCTCCCTAGGAAAAACATTATCATCTACCAAACTTTAATTACTTGTTTAATAAGTGATCAGAATTATTGACTCTGAGGCGTAACAGGTGTCTACTGTCGATTGAGAAATATGCCTGGGAACAGAAGTACACCTTAGCTAGCAATTTGACAAATATTATTATATTATAGCAGCTGCCACCTTCTACTACTTAAATTTGCTGTTTTCACAGCAGCTGCTATCTTCAATAATACAAACAATTCTACGGCAAGGCACGTGTAATTCATACCCTCTTAATTTCAACAATTCTACGGCTAAATTCATAGAAAAGCATATCCTTTCCTTTCACCGGTCATTAATTTATCTCTTGTTTACTCCAATGATAAGAAATCTTTGAAAATGAGGAAACAAACACATAAATATCTAAATATTAAACAGTAAAAGGAGAACGAACAGGCTTACTTGGCAGTCCCAGAGTTGACAAGATTGGCAAAGAGGATTCCGATAGTGACGTTAAGTTGGAATAATATGTTTAACCCTCCACGAAATCTTGTTGGTGCTATCTCTGACAGGAACAATGGCACAGCCTATGTGCGTGCAAATTGCAATATCAGCAAATCAGTAATTAAAATCAAAGTTAATTTCCATATCTAAACTAAATCAAGTTCAAATTAAATATATATATATATTTGTGATCAAAATCTCTCCCCAATTAAGGTGCTTGGTACATTATTCTAATATAATACTATTCGGATGTGACATTGCTTGCGTTCGTATATATAAAACAAATTCTCCTTTTTTGAAAATCCAAATTTTAGGCACATGGCACCACATTTCATAGTAGGTATGTTTAAAAATTATACCCATATCTTTCAACGTATATAATCAATACCAAAAATAATTATTTAACAATCAGGGTTTGTCTCAACTCAATAATACGTATTTTAACTTCGAACCTCTGTCTTAAATAAAATTAAAAAATAAATAAATAAATAAACTTTGAGTTCCTATGCACCGCTACAAGTTAGCTGACATGGGGTAGTTGAATTGAAGGTCCAAGTAAATACAAAAAGATAAGATAAACAATTCAAAAATCTACGCCACACAAGACCGGAGTAATTACCCATGAAAAGGTGAAGAAGCATCACGTAATTCATTAAAGACTTTTCAAAAAGATTTAAAAAAGAAAGAAAGGAAAAAAAAATAAAAGAAATATTCTTAGAGCAAGAAGAGTAAAGAAACTTGCTTTTGAAGACTTTTTTCTGGATAAATCCAAGCTAAGATCTTTTACATATGATGCATTCTTTGATAAAGCCAATTGAGAGAAAAAAAAAAAGTCACAATCACATGTATAAAACGGCAAACCTCAGAACATAGAGCTAAAAAGTTAGGGCAAGTAAATCAAATTGGGATTATGACTATGACTTAAAGAGGATAATTGAACAACAAGACGTAATGATGTAATTATGAAAGCTGACTTGATTAATCAAACAATAATTGGAATTTAGCTTTAAATTTTATGGAGCATTGGTCATAAAGGTCGTTTCATTCTTAAAAAACTAAGTCTAGCCGACATGGGTTACGAGCTACGTGCTGGAATGGGATAGGCAGGAATGTAAGCTTTGGTGAAAAAGTAGGGTTGTGACCAATTAACAAGCTAAATGAAGTGTCTGATAGCCGATAATCCAATGGTATTCATTATCATCAACTGATATAGTCAGGGAACTCTATCAACTGATTACCAACTGTTTTGAAAGGGAAATTAAATGATGTTGATAAAGGCTACCTCTACTTGAGACAACCCCCAAATCAAACGCCTTTATGCCATATGTTTTTGCCTTATCTTAATTTGGTACTCCACTTTATACCCAACATTGAATTTTATCATTTGTGCATTATCCGCACTCAGAAAGTATTATTCAAATTTCCTATTTCCGGAATCTAAAAAATGTTTTAATTTAATATTATATGCACCAATTTTACATCGGCCCAACTCAAGTAAGTCTTAATTCAAAATATCAAGATTTTGATAATTGAGTTCAGACTTTAAAACTAATCTAACCATTAACTTCAAAAAAAAAAAAAAACTAATCTAACTTCTATTCAGAATATAAGGATAAAAAACCCCCTAAGTTTGACTATGATTTCATAAAGTTGTATCAATGTATGAAAAAAAAAATGATTGACAATATAATAAAAACCCGATTATAGAAATTACCTGGTTAGCAAAACCAACACCACAACCAAGCAATATCCTGCCAATAATAAGCATGGCAAGGTCTTGAGCAGCTGCATTAAAAGCAACACCAAGAATGAAAAAGAAACCAGCTATCAACATGGTTAGGCGGCGACCTAGCCTCCTTGTGGTGTAGGAGGCAAAAAAGGTGGCTGTTAAACCAGCCAAATAAAGTGATGAAGTGAACAATTGCAGGCCTTGGTTGTCATATTTGCAGTAATTTCCATTGATTCCAGGATCGTTGGTCCTTCGATAAACTACTGGGAAGAATTTTAGCAAGAAGTCGGGCATGGATGTGACGCCACCTACATCAAAACAAGTAATTAATTTCAATTATTACTAGAGATTTCTTTTTTGGGGTTTGGTTTGTTGGATGATGGCTTTTAATGCAATAAAATTATGATCATATATGTCAGTCCACGACAACGTAAATCAAAATAATTTCATATTTATTAGTTTAAGAAAAATGAAATTCCGAAATGGCAATTCCGGTGTCCAGTTTGGCCTTTGGCGGATAAAAGCATTTTTTCCCCTCATTTCTCTTCAGTTTCACAAATCCAAACCTTAATAAAATCCTAAAATGTTTTTTTTTTTTTAATTTCACACTTTTACCAAATCATTCATAGCAAAATAATAATAATAATAAAGTAACAAGAGGAAAATTAAAAAAAAAATACAAAAAATTAAAAGCTTTTTTTTTTTTCTTGTTTAAGACAATGAAAAGAATCTTTTAGGTAACCATAAGATATATTATTTAAAAAAAGAAAAAGGAAAATGGTTGAACCCTTCTTCCTTACTTTTATATTAATCGTCTAAACCTTCAAGCAAGCAATTGAATAAGATGAATTACCAGAAACACCGACGTCATAACCGAACATGAGGCCACCAGTGGCGGCCATTATACAAGAAATGATAACGATAGGAGTGATCTTAGCTTCGAACTCCACCCCCGCTGGTGGCACCGATGAGAATCCACCCCCTGGCATGATTATCAAACTCTTTACCTGAAATGCAAAAGCTATATATATTCTTTTGTTTTTCTCTAAAAGAAAGAAAATAGGAAGAAGAAAGTGAGAGGTCTGATGAATATGTAAAATGAAATGGAATGGAATAGGCAAGAGGCTAGTAGCGAAGCGAGGGTTTATATAGAAGTGGAGGGCATAGTTAAAAAACAGCTGCATGAGGCTTGGGTTTGGATGACGTAGTGGGTCACCACCATTAGGATCTTTCCGCGTGCCTATTCATTTGTCTGTTGTTCGCTTTTGTTTTTTAATTTGCTTTGGCGGCTGATTATTCAACCAACGATAATTTTACTGTTAATTATAGTAATATATATATATATATATGAGACATTATTCTATTTGTTATAACTTCGTAAGCCAAGACAAGCTAATTAATAAGATGATATATATTTTTAAAATAAATTTTAAAATATAAAAAATAATTTAAAAGAAAAATATGTATTAATTTTTAAATTTAACTTGTGAAATTAAAAAGTTTCATTGTTAATTTATTAAAGATGATATATATAATATAATGTATAAAGCAAATTTGAGTTTTGGTTATCAATGTTAGATTGAATTTCTAAGTGTGCAAATGAAGAGGATTTTGTTTTATAGGTCAACTTGTTAAAAGCAATCACAAGATTAAATTTGAGGAAGAAAGAAAAATGATAAGATCAAATCAACGACATAGTAATTGGCCCCAGCAATAAAGGTGTTCATTGGTGTTTGAAGAAAACCATGGCGTATTGGATGGGACATGTTTATCCATAGGATTGGGAAAATGAACCTTAGCATTTAAAACTCTAGAATTAGTGGTTTTCGTTTCAAGGAAACCAAAGACCAATACTTAAATGTGAAGTACAGACTGATAATTTCTTCCTATCCAAAAGTAACTCCTAATAATCTCATTTCCTTAAAGCTTCTTTTAGGTAAATGCGGAACAAAAGCCACCTGTGAAGTCAAAAGTCTATGGCACTAGATTCATTCTCTTCTCATCAAAACCATGTTCAGGGTCGGACCACAAAGGAACTTAAAATGTATCTGTGACATTTTGCTCTAAATATGATTTTGGTTAAATAAGAATGAGTATTGACTATTATCTGTTTAAATATCAGTAAAATTATTATAAAGGAAATAACACTAGCACATACAATATGTACACACATATATATATATATTGAAGATAATTCAAAACAAATAATAACATTGCTTCACTAAAGATCATCCAAGTTTCCTGCCCAATCTGGATCACTAAAGGCAGATAAGTGAAGTTGAGTTGATTTTTTAAAGAAATAAACCATGATCTTTATTGAGCATGCATGAATTTTTTTTAGAAATAAATTCTTGCTAGGTATCTAAGAATTTTTTTCAAACTATACCAATGTGTAATACTAGGAGCATGAATGAATTGAGTTAGTTTATTTATAGCATGTGCTATATCTGGTTTAGTGAGAGATAAGTACTTTAACGACCCAATTAATTGTCAGAATTAGGTTGCGTTAGTAAAACCTAATCATCTTTCAATTGCAATTTTAAACCAGGTACCATTGAGTGCCTACTTTTTTTGCAGTAGTCATCTCAAGCTTGTCCAAGATGTCTCTAATGTACTTTATGCTAGGAATGAAACAACTCTTTTGAAGTAGAGATAACCTCAATACCTAAAATGAAATTCAAAGAACCAAGATTTTTCAAGGAAAATCTGTAAGCTAATTGCTGCAAAAAGATTGGATAGCATCATTATTGTTGCCTGTGATTAAAATATCATCCACATAAACCAAAAAATAGATTAAGATAGAATCTTTAGCATAGATGACTAAATAAGCATATGAAATTGAGTTTTGAAAACCATATCATAGCAACAAATTACTTAGCTCTTGACACTATGCTTGAGGCATTTGTTTAAGGCCGTAGATGGCCTTGTGTAGTTTGCAAACATGCATAGGTTTATATTTCTGAATGAAACCAAGTGGCTGAGCCATACAGACCTTATCAGATAAAGTGTCTTGTAAGAATGCATTATTAACATCTAATTGTGTGATCGACCAACCATAAGCTAAGGCAATGCACAAAATAATTCTAATTGTAGTTGGCTTAATGACTGAACTAAAGGTATTTGTAACCAATTTAGCTTTGTACCTTTCTATGGATCCATCGGGTTTTCTTTTAACACAAAACACCCATTTGCAACTCCTTATATTTTCATTAGGTGATAATGGAGCAAGAGTCCAAGTTCTATTACTAACCAAGGCATTAAATTCAGTTCTGGTTTGTCTCTAATTTTCATCTTTTATGGCTTGAATACCATGAGGGTAAGAATGTTTAGACATTGTGAGAGCTTTCTTGGGCTTAAAGATGTTCTTCTATGATATGATAATCATAGAATGAGTTCTCATAAGTTGCAAAAAGTGTGTTTTAATGAATAAATAGAAGTATTGGAAGAAGGGATAGAAATGGTACTTGATGAAGAAGATAAGCTTGTAGGAGATAAGTGATCAGTTTGAGTTAAAGAAGATCTTATCTAGTCCATATTCCTTAAGCCAATAGATGTAGGAAAAACAAATGGTTGTACAACTGTCGCAACGTACCCCAGGGTGGATCCTTGCGGATCTATGAGTGCGCACGACTTAAAATATTTTCCTGACTTAGAAGTGTCTTCTTGATTGAGACTATCCTTTGGTG
>JAQSVH010012215.1:0-11793 GCA_029448705.1 Adansonia digitata | reverse complement strand
AAATAGCTCAAAATGTATCCGATTAATTCCCCATGGAGTCATGTGTCATGACACAGGTCCCACTAAGCAGAGATCAAGGCCTGAACACTTTTCAAAATTAATTTCCATTACCCATTTAAATTATCCCATTTTAATCTTAAAATTTATATTTCCATAAAAAAAATGTCAAAATTTTTAATTTTAAAAAATCACTTGAAAATTTTCTTTTCAAGGGATACTTTAACCTTGTTTTTCCTAAGGGGATACTCTAACCCCATTCTTCTGAAGAGATGGTCTAATCACGCTCTTCAAAATTTCACCAAAAATCCAAGTCTTTTTTTCACAGGCTTCCCTAGATCATTTTTTACCAAAACCTTTTTTCCATCCCTTAAGTGACCATTGAGTCCAAATACATATCAAAACTATCAATTTGATCATTTCTCAATAATCGAGGTTAATCATGAGATACATCCTGATCATTTCACCTTTTCTACGTTTTTTGTGTTTTTATTTTTTATGCAATATTATGCTCTTGTATGTCTTACTAACATGCTTATTTCCTCCATGATGGTGTTGCGCCCATACTTTTAAATTACATTTTATAAAATTTTAGGTAATTTCTACATCAATGTCCCCCCAATGCATAAAGAGATACAAATTTAATTTACTATGAAAAACCTAAATTGAATTTTTTTAAAAAATTGATCATAAGAAGTGGATTGCATATAAATAATAACTACATATAAAAAATAGAAAGAAAACTGAGACTAGAATAATTTATGGCTTGATGGTAATGATTTCGGACGTCGTAAGGGTGTAAATCCTTCTTTACAATAACCAACTCTCAGACTTTTTTAAAATGAACTCTAGTATATATAGTCCATAAAATCAGTATTTTAAGTTTTGTAACTCAAAATAGCTTGTTTTAATAGGTGTCGATTATGCCTAGCCCAAAATGACTAGTGATGACTCTAAGTTTGGTGGCTTCAAAGTAACAATCAAAAACTAGTTGGACGAGCATTTTCTCTTACAGTCCCTCTTCTTTACTTTCACCTTATTATGCCCAATTCAAATCCCAATCAAGGGATACTCAAAAGGGCATGATGTACACTTTTAAATCATGCATGTCAGATTCAAGCAGTTCGTGTGTTGTGCCTAGTGCATTCGAGGATTTGTTCATATAAGAAAATTATTTTCTTAATTAAATTAAATATGGATCAATTGTTTAAAACATCAAAAGTTGGTAACTTAAATTTAAAACATGTTTTATATATTCATAACTATTATGGATGTATCAGATGCTTATGGATAAATCTAATAGGATTATGGGTGTATGGTTCATTGCTTATCGTTATTTAATTTTTTTAAGTAAATAGGGTATGTGAACCTTACCTTATCTCTACTTATTTTACAGTTGTAAATTTTTTTCTCACCTAATTCCCTTCAAATGTAACTTAAGGTTTGTTTACTACAAATGTAATTAGATAACTCAAAGTGTAAACTAGGATTAGCCAGGAAAGAATTTTGTAACCTAAAGATGGAGATCCAAGCGAAGGCAGCATAAAGGTTGGGAAATTACAAGAAGAGTTATGGCAATCTTATATGTAATTAACTAGGAATTAACCAAGTAATTTTTTTTTGTGGTTGAAGGAAATTACATTAGTTAAGTCCATAATCATCTAGATAGTATGCATGATAGTAGATTTTCTTAATGCAAAGCCATGCATATTAATAAAGATGAGACCTTAATTAAATAAACAAATTAAACCCTTGTACATATTAAGTCTCATGCTAAGCAAGATAAAAATGCTTTTTATTGTTCATAACAAGATACTCGAGTTTTAACTGTAAGGATTCATTAAGTCACTCAAGGTATCTGCCAGCTACAATGCTTAAGTTATGAAGAATGGGCCTTATTCAACTAATGCTATGTTGTCTGGATGCATGCAATTTGACCACATAGCATTAGAGGCAAATATTAGGCAAAATGTATGTGATACATTTAGGCAAGGAGTTGCCACTTAACTGATCAAGAAGTTGCATAAAAATGTAATTGGTAAACTATGTTACCTACCCAAACTAGGCTTGTTGCGATTTTTTGAGTTACCAAAGGTTGCAACATGTTAAAAAGTATTTCAGCCTACTAGAAATACCTTGAAGAGATTTTCGTATAATAGTAAGGGTTATTATTACAAAAAAATTAGTGGGAAGATTAATAAATATTTAATACCTTATCCTTATTGACGAAACATGAATATCTAATTAATACTCATTTTCATACTAGTTTGTTAATGATAGTAATTATAATAACTATTATGTAAGATTGAGAAATGTTCTTAATATAAGAAAGGTAGTTGACATTCACATGATTGAGTTGAATTACTCCAATATTGATTCAACAGCTTTAATAATTGATTCAAGTTATGGATCACAGTTATGTAATGACATAAGATTTTTAAATAATATTAAAAAGTTAGGCTCTAATGAGGTAGTTCTAAGAATAGGCAATAAAGTAAAGGTTGCGGCCACTGCCATTAGAACTTGTACTTTATCATTGCCTTCAGCATGACTTGCGAACTAAAAGAATGTCTTTATGTTCCTAAATTTTTAAGAAATATGATTTTAGTATTTTACCTCTTTCACAATAATGGTTTCTAGATTAGAATGAAAAGCAAAAGTTGCACCATCATTCTAAAAGACATGGTCTATATATCGGCCTCATTAAAGAATGAATTCTTTATGCTCGATTTAAACCTGCCTTAACATAAATGTGAGAAAAATAAAGAAGAATGATCCAACAAAGACCTATATTTGACATTGTAGGCTTGGACATGTTAGTGAGAGTTGAGTAGCCAAGTTACATAAACAAGGTTATCTTGACCCATTTGATTATGAGTCATATGGGACATGTGAATGTTGTCTCTTTGGCAAGATAGCCAAGACTCCCTTCACTGGTAAAAGTAAAAAGATCGGTGATTCATTATGCCTAGTATATTATGATGTATTCGGACCAATGAACATAATATCTAGAAATAGGTATTCATACTTCATTACCTTTACGGACGATTACTCTGGGTATAAGTATATGTACTTAATGAAGTAAAAATCCAAAGCTTTTATACTATTCAAAGAGTTTTAGGCTAAAATAGAAAATCAGATGGTAAGAGATTCTGACTCTTAGATTTGATCAAAAAGGTGAAAATTTATGTTAGAAATTCTTGGATCATTTGATAGAAAATGGTATTCTGTCATAATGGACTCTACCCTAAACTCCATAACACAATAGAGTGACTGAAAAGAGAAATTAAACCTTGTTGGACATGGTTTGTTCCATGAGGTCTAAGGCAGACCTTTGATATCTTTTTGAAGATATGCTTTAGAAATTACTGCCTATCTCCTGCATAAGGATCCAGCGGAATTTGTGGATAAGACACTATATAAGATGTGGCATGGTAAGAGACTATTTTTGTCTCATCTTAGGATTAGGGTTATGTAGCTTATGTGAAGTAAACAGCATCTAACAAGCTTAGAGCTAGATCAAATAAGCATAAAAGATATCAAAAAATAGCTAGATATTACTTTTATAACTTGACTAATGAAAAATAGTTGTTTCAAAACATGCAGTCTTCTTGAATAAAGAATTTCTACTAGAAAAGTTCAGTGGGAGTAAAGTTGATCTTTAAAAAAGTTTAAAAACCACAAATAAACATCACTATGTAACTAGAGTTAAGGAATAAAACATCAGATATTTATAGCAAAAGGAAAATTCATCGACTTTAAAAATCATAAGAGTTCAAGTCCCTCTATCCCCAACCTAAAAAACCCGTTTGCTATCTATTTATTTTATCCTACCTATTTTGTGTTAATGGTTCAAAGATCCTTTTATTTCTCATTCATCCCAAAACTGAAGAAATATATGAAATCTAATGATCTAGTAGGATTAAGCAAGCTATGGGAGATATAGATTTCTCATGGATAAAAACGACTTACCTAGTGATATCAAACCTACCACTTATAAGGAAGCGATGTCTATCATGATTCTAAAAAAGGGCTTGATGCCATAAGAACCAAGATGGATGGATGTTTGATGCCATAAGAATTGAATGGATGTTTGATGCCATAAGAACCGAGATGGATGGATTTTAACTAAGTACAGACTTTTGTTAACCCACCGAAGGGATAAAGTGCACTGGGTGTAAGTAGGTCTTTAAGAGAAAGATTAAGATAGATCGTAGCGTGCAAAAGTACAATGCAAAATTATTATTTAAAGGTTATAATCAAGCTGAAGGCATTGATTATGAGTAAAATAACCTATATTTCAATTATAAGATATTGCTTGAAATCCATAAAATCTTTTCACTCGTTACATAAAATCCATCTAGATATTGCTTGAAATAACCTATATTTCAATTATAAGATATGGCAAATGGATGTAAAAATAGCATTCCTTAGTAAGAATCTACAAGAGGAGGTGTATGTGATACCGCTTAATGGTTTTTATCCAAGTCAAATTCAAATCAAGAATGTAGGCTAAAGAAGTCCATTTATAGGCTAAAGCACACTTGAAGGAGTTGTAACATCATATTTGATGAAATAATTTATAGAATTTGGTTTAAAAAAGAATCCCATTGATCCATGTGTCTATAGATAAATGGTAGGAAATTGTTTTCTTGTTGCTATATGTTGATGACATAATACTTATGGGAAAGGACATATGTATAGTCCAAACCATTAAAGCCTGGCTATCTAGACAATTCTCGATGAAAGATTTGGGAAAAACATCATCTATTCTGGAATTAAGATCTAAAGAGATAAATTAAAACAAATGCTTGGTTTATCCCAATCCTTATACATGACAAATTTTTTAAAAGGTTTAAGGTGGAAAACTCCAAGAAAAGAAATTTGCCTATGATTACATGGTATACACTGCTCGAAAGTGATGTGTCTTAAAACATTGGATGAAAAGGCATGGATGGATGAGATTTCATATCCCTCGGTAGTTGGATCTATCATGTATGCAATGTTATGTTCTAGACTAGGTGTATCATATGCTCTAAGTATCATGGCTATATACCAAAGTAATTTCAGAAAAGGTTACAAGACTGTTGTGAAGAATATCCTGAAGTATTTATGAAGGACTAAAGTGTTACGAATGCCCTAAGGGTGAAAGAGATTTTTATGTATTTCATTAATTTGAGCTAATTATTTATATATATTTATAATTATATTATTGCTATTCTGTCCTTATTTAGATTTATATGCTAAAGTAAACGTAAGCAAATATGGCTTGTTGATTACTTGTGTCTATACCATTAGAATGTTGCATATAATATACTTTATATGCAGGAAGAAAATATTCTAAGATAAGTAGTCTAAATTAATAGTTTATTGTCTATAGGGTAAATGTGAGCAATTAACTCATGTTAAGACAATTATTTCATCTAAATCCAATGTGGAGATGGCGTGTTTGGTCATCTTGAGTAGTTTAACTCCTAACTAGAGACAGAATATATTACCTAGAGTGGTGATTAATTGGATTAAAGGTCCATTAGTAATTCTATTTACATGGATTAATTTACTATTTGATAGATAAATATTGATTTTACGGAAAATAATAAAAAGAAGGGCTTTTCCTGCCAAGCCAAAGCACCTAAATCGTGTATCCCAATGAGGAGAATAAGTTTATAGTGCCTAATTGCAAAAAAAAAAAAATTAAGATTATTACAAGAATCCAAGTTTGTTTCAGGTAACGAACGAACTTAAATTCTATGGAAAATGGTGATAGAAAAGCTTTTCTTGCCAAACCAAAGCATCAAAATGGTGTATCCCAATGAGAAAAATGTGTTTATAGTGCTAAATCACCAAAAGAATGGAGATTATTATGAGAATCTAAGTTTGCACCACTTGACTAACAAACTTTGATTCTAAAGAGAATGGTGGAAAGAAAAACTTTTCTTGCCAAACCAAAGCTTCAATATCATGTATCCCAATGAAGAGAATGTGTTTATAATGGCCAATCATAAAAGGAATAGAGATTATTCAGAGAATCCAAGTTTATCCTATTTGAGGGATGAACTTTGATTCTAAGGAAAATATGGAAAGAAAAGCTTTTTCTACATCACCAAAGCATTAGAATTGTGTACCCAAATAAGGAGAGTGTGTTTACAGTGGCCAACAACAAAAAGAATAGAGATTATTATGAGAATCCAAATTTGTCCTATTTAATAGACATACATTGATTCTAAGGAAAATGTTGAAAAAAAAAAGCTTTTGTTGCTAAACCAAAGCATCAAAACTATGTATCCCAATGAGAAAAATGTGTTTATAGTGCCCAATCACAAAAGGAGTAGAGATTATTACAAGAATCCAAGTTTGTCCCACTTGAGAGATGAACTTTGATTATAAAGAAAATAGTGGAAAGAAAAGCTTTTCCTGCCGAACGAACGCATCAAAATGGTGTATCCTAATGAAAAGAATGTATTTTGTAGTTCCCATCACAAAAAAATAGGCTGCTAGAATCCAAGTTTGTCCTATTTGATGGATGAAATTTGATTCTGAGGAAAATGGTGAAAAGAAAAGCTTTTCCTCTCAAATGAAAGCATCAAATCCATGTATGCTGATATGAAGAATGTTTTTTATAGTTTCCAATCGTAAAAAGAATGGAGATTATTACATGAATCCAAGTTTGTCACATTCGACAGATAAACTTTGATTCTACAAAAAATGGTGGAAATAAAAGTTTTTCTTAGCAAATCAAAGCATCAGTATTGTGTATCCCAATGAAAAGAATCTATTTATAGTGCCCAATCACAAAAATAGTAGAGTTTATTACAAAAAATCTAGTTTGACACATTTGGCAAACAAGCTTTGATTATAAGAAAAATTATTAAAAGAAAAGCTTTTCTTATAGAACCAATGCATCAAAACCATGTATCTCGAAGAGGAGAATGTGTTTATAGCACCCAATCACCAAAAGAATGGAGATTATTACAAGAATCCAAGTTTTTCTCATTTAACAGATGAACTTTGATTTTAAGGAAATGGCAGAAAGAAAAGCTTTTCTTACCAAGCTAAAGCATCAATATCATGTATCCTAATAAAGGGAACGTATTTATAGTGCCCAATTAGAAAAAGAATAGACATTATTAGGAGAATCCAAGTTTGTCCTATTTGAGGTATAAACTTTGATCCGGAGGAAAATGGCAGAATAAAAAGCTTTTCCTACATAACTAAAGCATCAAAATCATGTATCCCAATGAGGAGAGTGTGTTTATAATGCCCAATCATAAAAAGAATAGAGACTATTATGAGAATCTAAGTTTGTCATGTTTGATGGACAGACATTGATTCTTGGGAAAATGGTGGAAAAAAGAGTTATTCTTACCAAACCAAAGCATCAAAATAGTGTATACCAATAAGAAGAATGTGTTTATAATGTCCAATCACAAAAAAATAGGGATTATTATGGGAATCCAAGTTTGTCCCATTTTTCCCACCAAACAAATGCATCAAAACCCTTATCCTAATGCGTAGAATGTGTTTATGGTGCTCAATCACAAAAAGAATGGAGATTATTATGAGAATCCAAGTTTATCGCATTTGAGGGACAAACTTTCATTCTAGGTAAATGGTGGAAAAAAAAGGTTTTCCTGCCAAACCAAGGTGTCAAAACAATGTATCCGAATGAGAAGGATATGTTTATAGTGCCTTATCACAAAAGAATGAATATTATTATGAGAATCCAAGTTTGTCTTGTTTGAGGGATGAACTTTGATTCTAAGGATATAGTGAAAAAAAAGCTTTGCCTACTAAACCAAGGCATCAAAACTGTCTATCACAAAGAGAAGGATATATTCATAATGACCAATCACAAAAAGAAAAGAGATTATTATGAGAATCCAAGTTTATCACATTTGAGGGATAAACTTTAATTATAAGGAAAATGGTAGAACAAAAACTTTTCTTGCCAAATTAAAGAATCAAAACTATGTACTATAATAAGGAGAATGTGTTTATAGTGCCCAATCACATTAAGAATGGAGATTATTATGAGAATTCATGTTTGTCCCATTTGAGGGATGAATTTTGATTCTACAAAAAATAATGGGTAGAAAAGCTTTTCTTATAAAGTCAAAGCATCAATATCGTGTATCCTAATAAGGAAAATATTTTTATAGTGCCCAATGACAAAAAGAAAGGAGATTATTATGAGAATCCAAGTCTTTCCTATTTGAGGGTCAAACTTTGACAAATCGGATAAACTTTGATTCTGAGGAAAATAGTGCAACGAAAAGCTTTTCCTACCAACCAAAGCATCAAAACTGTGTATCCTAATGAGAAAAATGTGTTTGTATTACTCAATCATGAAAAGAATAAAGATTTTTTTAAAAATCCATGTTTGTCCCATTTGATGGATGGATATTGATTCTAAGGAAAATGGTGGAAAAAAAAAGCATTTTTTGCCAAACCAAAGCATTAAAACCCTGTATTCCAATGAGGAGAATGCCTTTATAGTGCCTAATCACAAAAAGAATGGAGATTATTATGAGAATCCAAGTTTATCCTATTTAACGGATGAAATTCGATTCTAAGGAAAATGGTGGAAAGAATTTTTTTCTTACCAAAGCAAAGCATTAATAGCATGTATCTCAATGAGGAGAATATGTTTATAGTGTCCAATCACAAAAAGAATAGAGAGTTTTATGAGAATCCAAGTTTGTCCCATTTGTCAAATGAAATTTGATTTTCACGAAAATGGTGGACAGAAAAGCTTTTCTTACCAAACCAATGCATTACTATCATGTATCCCAATGAGGAGAATGTTTTACAATGCCCAATCACAAAAGCAATAGTGATTATTACAAGAACCCAAGTTTATCTTATTTGACAAAAGAAATTTGAGTCTGAGGAAAATAGTGGAAAGAAAAGCTTTTCTTGCCAAACCAAAGCATCACTGTGGTGTATCCCAATAAGGAGAATGTGTTTATAGTGCCGAATCACGAAAAGAATAGAGATCGTTATGACAATCCAAGTTTTTCCCATTTTATGGATGAACTTTAATTTTAAGAAAAATGGTGAAACAAAAAGCCTTTACTACCAAACCAAAGCATCAAGATCATGCATCCTAGTTAGGAGAATATGTTTATAGTGCCTAATCACAAAATAATGGAGATCATTTTGAGAATTCAAGTATGTCACATTTGACAGATGAAATTTCATTTTGAGGAAAATAGAGGAAAAAAAGTTTTCTTACTATTACAAAGCATCTATATCATGCATCCCAATAAGGAAAATCTCTTTACATTACCTAGCCACCAAAAGAATAGAGAATATTACAAGAATCCAAGTTTACCATTTCGATGAATGAGCTTTGATTCTAAGGAAAATGGTTGAAAGAAAATTTTTTCTTGTTAAACCAAAGCATCAAAACTGTGTATCCCAATGAGAATAATGTGCTTATAGGGCTCAATCACCAAAAACATAGAGATTATTACTAGAATCCAAGTTTATCCCATTTGAGGGATGAACTTTGATTTTAAGGAAAATGGTGGAAAGAAAAGCTTTTCTTGCCAAGCCAAAGCATCAAAACCATGTATCCTAATAAGGAGACTGTGTTTATAGTGGCCAATCAAATAAAAGTGGAGATTAGTATGAGAATCCAAGTTTATCCTATTTAAGGGGCAAGATTTGATTCTGAGGAAAATAGTGGGAAGAAAAGCTTTTCTTGTCAAACCAAAGCATCAAAACCTTGTATCCCAAAGAGGAGAATGTGTTAATGATGCCTAATGACAAAAAATGGAGATTATTACGAAAATCTAGGTTTGTCTCATTTGAGGGATGAACATTGATTCTAAGGAAAATGGTGGAAAGAAAAGCTTTTTGTGCCAATCAAAAGCATCAAAACCATGTATCCCAATGAGAAAAATGTGTTTATAATGCCCAATCACAAAAAGAATGGAGATTATGATGAGAGTCCAAGTTTGTCCCATTTGATCGATGAACTTTGATTCTAAGAAAAATTGTGAAAAGAAAAGCATTTCTTGGTGAACCAAGGCATCAAAACCGTGTATCCCAATGAGGAGGATGTGTTTATAGTGCCTAATCACAAAAAAAATGGAGACTACTAAGAGAATCCAAGTTTGTCCTATTTAAGGGATGAACTTTGATTCTAAGAAAAATGGTGGAAAGAAAAGCTTTTCCTACCTAAGCAAAGCATCAAAGCCACGTATCCCAATGAAGACAATGTGTTTATGGCACCAAGTCACAAAAAGAATGAAGATATTAAAGGAATCCAAGTTTGTCCCATTTGAGGGATGAACTTTGATTCTAAGGAAAATGATTGAAATAAAAGCTTTTCCTGCCAAGCTAAAGCATCAAAACCGTGGACCCAATGGGAGAATATGTTTATAGTGCCCAATCCCAAAAGAATGAAGATTATTACAAAAATTCAAGTTTGTCCCGTTTAAGGGATGAACTTTGATTCTAAGTAAAATGGTGGAAAAAACTTTTCCTATCAAAAGAAAGCATCAAAATCGTGTAGCAAATAGAGAATGAGTTTATAGTGCCCAATGACCAAAGGAATGGATAACCAAAACTTAAGCTTAATTAGCTTGTGTTTAAATATTTTCAAGATTAGTATTTTTCTATGAAATATTTTATAATCACTTTGAAAAGTATTAGAAAGTATTTTAACTCTTTCAAGCACTTAAAAATGTGTTCTTAATACATATTTTTATATAAAACATTTTTGAGATAAGTTTTACATGTTTTAAAGTCATGAAAAACCTTTTAAAATTGATTTTCATGTGAATGTATCGATACACTACGTGTATGTATCGATATACTTGGCAATAGCTAAACAACCTTAAAATGCAGAAATCATTGTTCATGTATCGAGATAGATCATTCTGTATCGATACAGGACTGTTCATGTATCGAGGTAGATCTTTTTGTATCGATACTAGACTGTTTAACAGTCATATTTTAGATTGTTGAACACAATGTACCAATACCCACTCAATTGTATTGATATAAAGGCACAGGGAATAACGGGAAATGACATTTTAAAGGCTCTAATGGCTATATTCCTTCATCAAATATCCCCAACGTCTATAATCATGATCAAGGCTATAAATAAGCCTCTGCAACATCTCTAACAAGAAGAAGAACCAAGAGAATTGTGCTTAAAGTCAAATCTTTCATCTGTTCCATCATTTCACTAAATAGTTCATCTTTGTATAGGATTAATTCTTCCTATACTTGTTCTTCATTTTGTATCTTTAGATATATATTTTCTTTGAGCCAAAATTCTTGTAAACACCTAATATTTCGAGGTTTTATTTGTTTACTCTCAAATCCTTGTAAAAAGGGAAGGTTACTACTTAGCCATTGAAAAGTAGAGAAAGTTTCTACTTAGCCTTCAAAAGCAGTGAGAGAGGGTTCTATCTTAGCCACAAAAGATAAAGGGTAGAGATTTCTATCTTAGCCTTGAAAGATAGAGAGTGTAAAGGTTATACCTTATCCTTGAAAGGTAGACAACTCAAGTTAGTGAATTATAGAAATCTGAGGCAAGTGAGGCAAAGGTAGAGGACTTAGGCAATTGAGGCTGAACCTCTCTAAATCATTGAGTTTGCTTCTCTTTCCCTTGTTTTTAATTGTTTATTTCTATTTACTAACTTGCACTCCAAAGTTTATTGTTTAGATTTCTGAATTTTATTTATCAAAGTTTTAATTTACCTTTTATTTATCAAAGTTTTAATTTACCAAAATTTTGAGAAATCAATTCACCCCCTCTTGATTTCATTCACTACTAAA
>JAQSVH010012182.1:0-11795 GCA_029448705.1 Adansonia digitata | reverse complement strand
ATTATTGAAAATAAATAAATAAAAATAAAAAAATAAAATGAATCTCGGCCAAGGGAATTCTTTTGATCCCTTGGCCGAACCTCCCTCCTATAAATAAGGGAGGATTTTTCAATTAAGGAGATTTGGCTTGTAAGAAAAAAAACAGTAAAAAAGGCTAAGTTTTTTCAAGTTCTATAGTTTGTTCTTCCTAAAGCTTTAGTCTTTCTTCTTTGATTCATTTTTCCTCTTGTTAGTGAGCCACAATTATGCTTAAGTTCATGGATTTTGTTCCATGTTGAAAGACTAAGCATAATGGCCATGAACCATTTTCTTTGATCTACTTGCTTTATTTAATTTTTCTTGATGATAAGTTGTTTTTCTTCATGAATCATTTTTTTGTTGTTGATATGATGTTGATTTTTGAGCTATAACATTATATTTGTCATATATATGATCATATGTATGCTATTTCCTTGGTATTTTCTTGTTGATATATTGAGACAATACGTTTATATGCTTATTTTTATGATTTATTATATGATTATGTTGATTTGTATTTGATAAAGCTTGGATATGTAATTATTGTTGGAAAAATTTTGTTTGGTGGGTTATTTGGTGTTAGTTGAACCTAATGCATATGCATATGATGATTTTTTTTATTTTTACGGTTATTGTATAAATATAAAAAGTTTAGGGACTAATTTGTAAAAAATAAAAAATAAAAAATAATAATTTCTCACCGTCGTATGCTTAACCGAAACTCTTATACACATTTAGGTATGTACTTTATGCATTTTATCTAATAGAAATACATTTTTTTGGATCTTTAGGGTCTTTTTGTAATTTTAAAAAGTTTAAAGACTTTTGTGTAAATATTGAAAATTTTGTTCTAAGGCCAAAGGAAAGTGTCCGAACCTTCGTTGTAATTTTTGGATATGATTTCTATGTTAATTCTAATATATTTGATGTTTAATTTTGTGTTTTAATTATGTAGAGACCAATTTACAAATTTAGAAAAGTTTAGGGACTATTAGAAAAATCTAGCATTTAGGTCAAAATGATCATCTCCAACATCAAATCATCCATTTGGAGTATTTGGATTATTTCTAGCATTTCTTCTTATTAGGATACTTTCATGTCGAAACTACACATTAGGGATAGGCTCGTCATCTTAGTCTATATCCGGGTCATAGGATACTCTATTAATATTTTTAATAAAATTAAAAAAATTTTAAAAAAATTAAGACAATGTCTCCAAGTTATAATAAATGAAATTCTCCTAGATTATTTTAATGATGAGGTATCTTTTAAAAAAAAATCAAAATTTTTCAATTTTCATAAAATAAAACCTTTTGTATTCCTCCGGCTCTCTAATAGGATGCAAAAGATATTTTGGTTTTTAAATCTTTCATATTCTTCTAGGTTTCCATTGAGATACGAAAGAGAATGATAAAAATTTTCATTTTTTTTATCCTCTAATAAGGTGCGAAAGAGATTTTGATTTTCAAAAATAATAAAAAATTTAATTTTCTCATATAGAGTAATAAATTTAGAATATTATTTTATTACATGGGAATTATATTTAAATACCAAAATTTGAAACTGAATAAATATTAAAATTTAAATTAACACACAATTAGTAAGGTATCTATTTTTAGGTATCATGAGAAGGTCAATCCCTACTCGTGATTGTAACCAACTCCCGAATCTTTTTATGCGATCTATGGTATTAACAAATCTCAAAGTTTATTTTTAAGGGTTTCGTAACCCCTGAAATATGAACTCTATAGGTGACCAATCTCACTTAGCCTAAATAATCTGGTGGCAACTCTGAAATAAATAGGCATTTCATAATGACTATTGAGGTTAAGTCCAGTGAGCGATTCATCTCCATGAATTATCCCCATATCAAAAATAAAAATAATAATAATAATATGGCCCCTATAAAAAAATAAATAAAAAAATAATAATATGTATCTAAATATAAGAATGAGGGGTATACTTACCATTTTAAATCAGGCTTAGTTACGAGTCGAGTCTTGGCCACGCTATGACAATTTGGCGACTCCATTAGGGACAAGTTAATGAGTCAGGCCTAAAATTAATTATGTGTTAATTAAATTTTGATTAATTTGGCTTTAACTGAATTAAATTTCTAATTTTTATAAAAAAATTATTTTATTATTGTAAATATTCGTTGATTTTACACTAATATATTTTCTTGCCTTTTTGGGTTTTTTGATAAAGGTTTTATTTTTAATATTGCATTACAAAAAAGTTTCATTTATCCTTTCACACTCACTAAGCACATGCAATAGTTTATCCTCCAAATCTATGAAAGGGGTATAGGTGACCCAATATTTTAAGAGGAGCTGAAGTAGCTTCGCCTTCTATTGTGTTAGCCTTTGTCTGGGTCAGTGAAAAACCTACCGAGTGTAAATTCCTATGCTTGCTCGAGATGTTAGCCTCATTACGGGCATGGACGATACTCTCACTCGACAGTTTCTGACATAAACCCATGATGAGTAAGGATGCGATACCTTCATTAGTCTATTTCGAGCTTGGGGAATTTGAAAATTGATTTAGAGGTCTAACCTCAAACTGCATATAATGAACTATAATGACTGCCCCGTCAAAATCATGCCCAAATTTAGGTGTCAGTAAAAATTAAGGACACACGAAAGGATAATGCTACCTTTTTCTCCTTTTTCTTATTTTATTTGAATAACTTTGATATCTTATTTGAATAAGTTATGATTTTCATTTATTTAGATAATTCATAATTGTATTGTTTCTTATTTTGAGATTCTATTTGAATTTAATACTTCTTATGGATACTAACTTATGTCTTTTTTCTTTTTTGGTGCATTTTTTCTCATATGCATACAGGGACACTTGCTAAAAAATAAAATTTTGACTCATATTAATTTATATCTAACTTTATGGCTGAATGAGTGCATGTAGTGATTATTTCCAGAGACTTCAAGAAAGTTAATTTCGAGTCAAAACTCAATCAGAAAAAAATAGGGACTGCATATTGAAAACTTGTGTTAAAATTACCAAAAGTTACACACCTGGATCTCCATCAGAATAATTTAAGAGAGTTGACAGATATATAGGATCAATGAGAAGATCCTAAGCGACCTTGATTACTTGAAAAAGATGGGCGGATCGCACTACTTATTGAGATACAGTTTGATGAGTAGTTAGTTCAAGCTATGATCGAGTTTTGGGATCCATCATTCTGATGTTTGTCATTTAATCAGCATGACATGAGTCTAACTGTGGAAGAGATCTTAGCCTTGCTCGAACTTAGACCTTCAGAGAAAAGGCCCATTTATTGTAAAGAACGCAATCTAACTAGCGTCCGTAAGAAATTAGGTAAAGTTCTTGATATGGACTTTGAGGCAAGTCATCATTTCATTGAATAGAAGGGGTGTTATTTCATGTTGGTTTATGTGGGAATAAAATTGAGTATGCTTTGACACTGAGAAGGCGCTTGATGCATTTACCGTGGCCATATATGGTTTGGTTTTCTTCCTAAGGGTATTAGGGCATATACAAGTAGTTGTGGTAGATTGTTCAACTAGTTAGAAAGAAATATGATTTCGACCCCAACCATTCTAGCAAAAATAATTTGAGCACTCAATGCTGGCTAAAAGAGAAGTTAAAGTAGATTCTTTAGGAGTGATTTGGTGTGGCGTATTTGGGCCAAAGTCATTTTTGGGTTGAAGAAGCCAATAAGCTCAAACTCTATTTCTCTTATTGTATCATTCTTTAGGAGTTTATTAAGAAATAATGGCTCAAATTAGGAACTAAGAACCAATGGGTTCAAATACTCAAGAATTTGTCTCATGATGATTTAACTTTGAGAGCACCTTGGTTCTCGCCAAAACCTTTTGTTTATCGATATCCCTTTACTTAGTATATAGGGCATTGTAGTACGCAACTTTATTGGTTCGAAGACAGTAGATCGCGATAGTTCATTCCCATGACTTCAGATATAGCTAGTATAAATCTAATATATCAAGGTGAAAATTACAACAAAAAAAAACACTCCAGGCAGCTGTTTTGCATTGAAGGGAGAGGCATGAGTCAAGGTTGCGCACACATATGGATCAAACCACTCTGGGTTATTATGCTTAAAGAAAAATCCATGGATGTGACTTGATTATTCTTGGCACAGATAGGGCCACCCCTCGAGTATATATTTGACCTAAGCTTGTCATATCTTTTGCGGTTAATTTGGTTAAATAAGAAGCGGCCAAAAAATAGAGAAGAATGAGTGATAAGAATAGAATACTTTAAAAAGAAGTTGCTTATTTAAAAATGAAGATGGAAGCAAAAGGAAAAAAAAGTATAGTTTAATGAAGAGTGATTAGATCAAGCAGAACATGAAACTAAAGCTTGTTCAGATATCTAAAGGCTTCAGCAAGACCTCAAAGGGAATATTAAAGGAAATGCATAAGCTTTAGGAGGAATTGGAAGTTTGGAATCTAAAGTATCAAGAGGAGAAGTCAGAGGGGCATTTTTTATAGAGAGAGAAAAGAGCATGTAGATACTTGTTTCCAGCTAAAGAGGCCCATTGATAAAAATGAGCAACTTCAAACTGCTCTAGGACAAGAACGAGAAAAGGTATCTCAATTGTTGGAAAAAAAAGATACATTTACGATCACATTTGTAGATATAGGACTAGAATTGGAGAGCAGATGATATTTGTGTTTTGGTACAGGCTTATCAGAACAGGGATGCATACTAGGATAATGAGTTATGATGAGCCAAAGACTAGCACCAAAAATGGCAAGCCAGGTGTGAAAGCTGATAGATGTAGCTCAACTATCTCAAGGATTAGATTTACTTAGCTATCATCCAAGCAAGAAATATGGTAGAAAAAATTTAAAGTCCTGCAAACACGGATTAACCCCGTAAGAGAATATAGGCATTTTATACTTCAGTTTTTAGAGGAAGCTCAAAAACAATATGATCAAATTAGGACTTTCTTTGGATGTAATCCCTATATGATCAATGATGTGAATATGTAGTTTGTCATAAAGTTAATGAAAATTCTCGAGTTCAAAATCTTTTGTTAAAGCAAATGCCCTTACAAGTGTATTCATTCATACCATGCGTCATATATATATGCATACTCATACATAATTATTAATTTCACTAATTCATAAATAAAATTTAACTCGAGCAAATTTAAAATTGTTAAGTTTTAATATTGCAAATTTAGAGAGACCAACCGGACACCCACTTATTGATACCATGATACAGAATAAGAAGAATGGATGAAGACCATTTGGCAAGACTTAAACAATTGAAAGCAAGACTTAAACAATTGAAAGCAAGACATCGGGATGCCCAAGATGCTATAATGAAAAGACAAGAAGAAATGCAATTACAAATCATTAAAATAATGGAATTGCTCACAGCTAGGGAGCCAGCTTGCCTACAGCCAAAAATTATTACTAGTACTCTTGCTGGAAGATCCAGGTATACAAGCTGAAAGATAACCCATTAACGTTCAGGATACACAGTTAATAGGCCCACAAAATGTACCTCTTCCACTAGCCGTACACATTAATCTTGACACTCTTGCACAAATGGTGGATATAAGAACGCAATCAGAAAAGAAGAGTCAACAAATCTTTGTGCTAATGAAAGAGAAGGCGCAAACAGAAAGGCAAGAAACAAATTGAAATAGAGAGTGAAAAAGGAAAATTATAACTCTTTGAAAGAAAACCAAAAGCTATAGAAGCAACTGAACTATATAGCAGTGTTGATGTCGAGCATCTTAGCTTGGTACCAGATCTGGTCTTTCCTTCAAAATTTAAAATACCTAAATTTAAGAAGTACAAGGGTGTTACATCTTTTGAGGCATATATCAAGATGTTCATTCAAAAGATGGTCGGATATGTTCAGAATGATAAGATTCTAATTCATTGCTTTCAAGAAAGTTAATCAAAATTAGACTTAGAAGGTATAACAATCTAAATCATACCCAAATCCAATTCTGGAATAAGCTGGTAAATGCATTTCTATAACAATATAAACCCATGGTCAAATAGGTAATCGATAAGCTAACTCTGTAGAACATGGAAAAGAAATCTAAATAGTATTTCAAAAAATATGGACAAAGGTGGAGAAATATGGCCTCTTAAGTTTAACCTCCATTGGCAGTGAAGGAGACTACAATGCTATTCCTAAATACTCTATGCCATCCCTGTTATGATAAGCTGGTAGAGACTGCAACCAAGAATTTTGCTAGCCTTGTCATATTAGGGAAAATGATTGAAACAGCTGTAAAGGCTAGAAAAAATCACAACTAGTGAATCTTTCACTAGAAAAAAATTAGGACTTGGCAACAAAAAAGGAGAGAATCTGTTTGTTAATTTTACTGGATAAACTTATCATCAAAGACCTCACCCACATTACTAAAATCAAGGTTAACAGTCTTAAAATGCTTAATCTTTTAATGCACCCTAAACTTGCTCTATCAAAGCTATAAACCTTTATCCTAAATCTATATCTCCAAAATCAAACTAGGCACAAATCCAATCAACTAGTCCAAAGAACTAATCAGCCTAGATCCTATTATGATTTTCTTCCTTATTCTTATAAAGAAATATTGATGAACTTTTGAAAGATTAATTAGTAGCTCTCATTTTCTCCAAACCATATGAAGGCAATTTTCTAGCTGATATAATTCAAATGACCACTATGAGTATAATGTTATGGCTGGCCACTCAATCGAGAATTGTCTGGCTTTCAAGAAAAAGTTTTAGAGTCTTCTTGATATAGGTGCCTTTAAATTTGATAATACTCTAAGACCAAATGTCGTAGCAAATCTTTTGTTTGATCATCTCGAGCCTAAAATTAATGCTTCAATCACTAAAAAAGAATGATCAATAAAGATGAATCTTTGATAAGTCAAAACTCCAATGAAAAAGTTTAGATGATCTCAACTGAAGCCAAAATCCTTGGTCAAATTACAAAAGCATCGAGAGCTAATCTAATCTTAAGGCTAATATTTGTAAGTTTCATATGACTTTAGGACACACCCCACAAGAATGTTCAAAAATTTTAGCCATGATCTAAAGAATGATGGATAATGTCAAAAATGAATTTTATGAAGAAACCAATCAGAAAAAAGAAAGGTCAATCAATATGACCGATAAAGGGCCATCACAATTATCCTACAATGTTGATCATCTTCTCATTATTTACTGCAATTAGCCAAGGGCTTCTTCTCCCAAAATCGAAAGTGCTCCTAGACTTATCATTGAAGCACCAATGCCCTTTCCATACAAGGATATAAACAAGTGCCATGGAAGTATGATGTCAAGCAATAATTCTAAAAGCTGTTGCAAGCCTACTAGCTTTTGTCGATATAACTAGGGTTAGCCATGTAACACCAAATGGATGGCATTACAGTCATGATGCTGGTGAATATGGTGCCAAAGTAAAATCAAAAGGACACACCTTCAAAAAAACCATAGTTACTGAAGATGTCTTGGTAAGAGTCCAATAATCAGCGAAGGAAAAAATTAGCCAAATTTCTCAAGTTTATAAAGCATAGTGAATATAGCATTATAGAGCAATTAAAACGATAACCTGAAAAAATCTTTTTGTTAGCTTTACTACTAAACTAAGCACTGCATCGAAATGCCTTATTAAAAGTGATTAACCAGGCAAAACAAACTTGATCACCTGGTAAATAATATTGTTGCTAACAATTTCATCTCATTCAGGGATGATGAAATACCACTGGGAGGAACTACCTCTGCAAAAGCCCTACACGTAGAAACAAATTGCAATGGCACCATATTGGCCAAAATCCTTATTGGTAATGGATCAGCTCTTAATACTGCCACTAATCACTTTTTCTTAATTACCAGTCAACGCTAGCCTAATTAACACACTAAATGGTTGTCAAAGCATTTTATGGAACAAAGAGGGAAATCAAAAAGACCATTTCAATAACTTTGAATATCGGTCCATGTTTATTCGAGATAAAAGTTCATGTCATAGATATTATCCCAGCATCCAATTGTTTATTACGCAATCTTGGATTCATTCTGTTAATATGTACCATCATTGCTTTATCAAAAGATTAAATTTGCACTTGACGAAAAAGTGGTCAGCATGTACAAGGAAAAAGACATCGTATCTATGACTTCTATTGAAGCCCCATATGTTGAGATAAATCTCAAAACTGAAGAGTGTTCATTTCAAACCATTGAGATTATTAGCACTGCTTTTATGGCAATAGAGTCGATAATCCTAAAATCCAAGCTGGAGTCAGGAAAAAAAAGAATAAAAATCGAGAAAAAAGTCAACCCAGGCTATGAGTTAAGAATCAGGCCAGAAAACGGCTCTTTACCCTTCCTTAAAAGAAGTTTTTCGTAGGTAGAGGAGTGATTAATCCAAAACCCAAAGGGAAAAAAATAAGGATGTTGTAATGATGATCAATGAGGCTTTTGAGAAATGTCAATTGGCTACCATTGGAGAAAATAGTAAGAACCAAATGATGATCATGGAATCCACAATGTCTTCCCGAACATATCTAGAAGAATTAAACTATTACCAAAATAAAATTAATAAGTTTGCTTCAAGAGCTTTGAGATGTATTTGCATGGTCCTATCAAGATATGCTGGGCCTAGATACAAGGATTGCGGTCCATAAATTACCTCTAAAACCAGAGTTTAAACCAATTTAGCAAAAGTTAAGAAGAATGACATCAAAAATGCTTTTGAAGATTAAAAAAGAGGTAAAAAATAATTGGAGGTCAAATTTCTCGAAAGGGCAAAATACCTTGAATGGGTTTCTAAAAAAGATAGGAAAGTCAAAATGTATGTAGATCATTAAGATTTGAATCATACAAGTCCAAAGAATAATCTTTTCCCTATATCATTACTTTGGTTGACAAATCTGCAAAGAACTGTCTATTTTCCTTCATGATAGATTCTCTGGGTATAACCAAATCAAAATAGTGCCAAGAGACAAGGAAAAGACAACATTTATTACAATGTGGGGTACCTTTTGTTATAAGATATGCCATTTAGATTTAAAAATGCTAAGGAAACTTATCAAAGAGCAATGGTTACTTTATTCTATGGTGTAATGCATAAAGAAATTAAACTATATGTGGATGATATGATTGCCAAATCACCCCATGAGGAATGATATGTAATAAATTTTAAAAAAAATGGTTTAAAAGGCTGAATAAGTACTAATTAAAGCTGAATCCAACTAAATGTACTTTTGGTGAAAGAACAGAAAAGTTATTAGGCTTTATTGTAAATAAAAAGGGAATTAAGGTTGACCTTGATAAGATCAGAGCTATTCAAGAATTGTTGCCTCCACACAAACAAAAAGAAGTGAAAAGTTTTCTTAAAAGATTGAATTACATTGGTCGTTTTATTTCCCAGCTTATGAACAAATGTGATCTAATTTTTTAGCTCTTTCGGAAAACATGATCTGGCTGAATAGCATGAATATTGCCAAATGGCACTCAAAAAAGTAAAACATTATTCATCAAATCCACCAATTCTTGTACCACCAATTCTAGGGCGACCTTTCATACTACCCCTCATGGTGTTTGAGAGGTTAATAGGAAACTTGTTAGGGTAACACGACAAAATTGGGAAGAAAGATAAGGCTATTTATTACCTCAGTAAAATGTTTCTAGAATATAAGGCAAATTATCCCCAGATAGAAAAGACATGTTGCGCACTTATCTGGTTTCCAAATATAAAAGATATGTTATGCACTGATCTGGACTATAAAAAGGCTTCGACAATACATGCTATATCACACCACGTGGTTGATCACCAAAATGGAATTCATCAAGTACCTCTTTGAAACACCAATTGTATCAGAACGAATAGTTAGGAGGTAACTCTTCTTATCATAATATGATATAATTTACGTGAGTCAGAAAGCCGTAAAAGAAAGTCCCATTGCTAAATTTCTAGCAAGTTGTGCACTCGATAATTATTGGCTTTTGGATTTTGAATTCTCTGATGAAGAATTGATGAATATCTTAGTGAAGGAAGAAGGGGAATAGCGGAAGGAGTCAATGTGAAAGTTGTATTTTGGATCGGCTTTAATGCTTTAGGTCATGGAATTGGGGCAATCATGAAATCCCCAAAAGAAGATTATTATTCTTTCACTGCCAAATTGGATTTTTATTGCACAAATAACGTGGTAAATATGAGGCATGTGTCATAAGACTCCAAGTAGCCTTAGAAAGAAAAGCTCGATCATTGAAAGTTTATGTAGACTTAACCTTGGTAATTTATCAGTTTCATGGAGAATGAAAAACTCGATATTCAAGGTTGTTACAATACAAAGAGTTAATTCTAGAACTTTTAAAAGAGTTAAAAAAGATGGAATTTATTCATTTACTTCAAGATGATAATCAAATGCCAGATACCTTGGCCACCCTCACCTCCATGTTCAAAGTAAATAAATGGTAATTCAGATGAGTATACACGAGTCCTCTGCTTATTGTCATAATGTCGAAGCAAAACCAGATGGTCATCCGTGGTATTATGATATCAAGAAATATCTTATGGATTGAGTATATCCAGATAATGCTTCTAAAAATGATAAAGGAACTTTAAGAAGGCTAGCAATGAGTTTTATTTTAAGCAATGAGATTCCCTATAAGAAAAGTCATGATCAGACATTGTTAAGATGCGTTGATGCTGTTAAGGCATAAAAAATCTTAAAAGAAGCACATGAAGGGGTTTGCAGAATCCATGCTAATGAACATAAAATGGCGAGGCAAATCATGAGACTGGGCTATTTTTACATGACCATAGAGGGTGATTGTATCAAATATGCCTGAAAATGTCATAAATGCCAAGTCCATGCTGATAAAATCCATGTACCATCTTTTCCATTGCACGTTATAATAGTGTCGTGGCCTTTTTCCATATGGGGCATGGATGTCATAAACAGATTACCCTTGTAGCTTCAAACCGTCATCACTTTATCTTGGTGGCTATAGATTACTTTACCAAAAAGGTCGAAGCAGCCTCCTATTCAAATGTGACAAGGTCAACGGTGATAAAATTTTTGTGAACCAATATATTTGTCAGATCTGAATCCTCGAAAAAATTATAGTAGATAACGCCTCTAATTTGAATAATAAATTACTGGTAGAGTTGTGTACTTAGCTCAAAATTTCACATCATAATTCAATGTCCAAAGATGAATAGAGCCATAAAGGTAGCCGATAAAAACATCAAGAAAATTATAGGGCAAATGGTAAACACTTATAAAGATTGCCATGAGAAACTCCATTTCACTCTCCTGGCATACCAAACTTCAGTTTGGCTTCAACTAGGGCAACTCCTTACTCATTAGTCTATGGTACAGAAGTTTTTCTACTAATTAAAGTTGAAATCCCCTTACTTCAGGTACTGATGGGGACCAAGTTAGAGAAAGCTGAACAGGTCTGAGATTGTTATGAACAATTGAATTTAATTGAAAAAAAGGCTAAAAGTGATCCAATATGGATGAATCTACCAAAAAAGAATGATAAGAGCCCATGAAAAGAAAACTCATCCAAGGCAATTCCATGAAGGGAAATTGGTGTTGAAAAAAATCCTTCTTATCCGAAAGAGTCCACGGAGCAAGTGGGGATCTAATTGGGAAAGGTCTTACATGGTTCAAAAAGCATTTTTTGAAGGAGTATTAATTTTGGCAGAAATGGATAGGGATATTAACCCTATCAATTCTGATAATGCAAAAAAATATTATGCTTAAAAGGTGGTGTCATCAAAAAAAGAAAAAAAATGAA
>JAQSVH010012172.1:0-11795 GCA_029448705.1 Adansonia digitata | reverse complement strand
CCCTATCTCTCCGGGGCGTATATGATATTAAATCTTTTTCATCAAAACCTGGATCATTTCTATAAGACTCATGCATTCAAAGAAGGTCATATCAAAATTGTGACAAGCTAAGATCGAATGGATCAAAATCGAGATAAGACATAGTTAGTAAGGTACCGATTTTTGGCATCATGAAAAGGTTCATACATCATCGCACGTAACCAACTCTCGAACCCAAATGGCGAATCTTTGCATTACGTAGACCACGGGATCAATGTTTTGAGTTTCATAACACAGAACATAGGTTTCAGTAGGCATCCGATCATGCCTAGCCCGAAATGGTCGATGGCAACTCCAAGTGTTGGCCATTTCTTGATAGTCATACGAGACCAATGAGATGAATGATTTGTCTTATGGTCCCCCTCACTGTATCATAAGTCAAGAATTCGTACATTCTCATTCTCATCACACCGCCAAAAAATAGTCTTAATCAAGAAGACATTTCTAAGTCATGAAAATATTTTAAGTCGTGCGCACTCTTAGATCCACGAGGATCCACCCTGGGGTACATTGCGACAGTCACAAAGTGAATCTCTGTTGTACTCACTTAGACCAAGAGCATAAAATAGTGTGTGCATGGCCTTGGCATTTAATTATGCCATTTTAGTATCTTGCTTATCCCATTCATCTTTTCCTTTAGCATAACACAATCTCCAACTTTTTTCTTAGGGATGAGTGGTCTATTATCAACGATCTTCCATACTTCATAGTCATTAGCTTGGATAAAAAGCCTTATCTTTGTCTTTTAATACGAGTAGTTCTCACCATTGAAGAGTTGAGGTCTCATGATGGAATGGCCTTAAAGTCCCATAGTTTTTGCACTTGTTTCAAATGCCATGAGACAAACTTCATCTTGGCTTTTTAACTTGTGAACCTCTTGAAGCTTTAAGCATTTTGTTTACATTCTCCATTTTTTGAGCTATCAAGGATCTTTTCTCAAGGTTGTGAAACCTATAATAGAGACAAAAGCTCTGATGCCAACTATTAGCTCAAGGAAAAGATTGAACCAAGAGGGGGTGAATTAGTTCTATAAGAAGTTGATCACAAATTTATCTTTTATAAAAGTTTGAAAATAATTGAAAGTAAAAAGGAGTTAAGGATAAGAAAATCAAACAATCAATATGTAGAGGTTCGATCCTTGAATTTGAGACCTACATCTTTTCTTCTTGGCACTTCCTTGCTAAGGTGATTCCCACAATTCACTAATGAAATTGTTACCTTTAAGGCTGAAGAATAACCTTACAACTCTATCCTTTAAGGCTTAGATAGAACTTTTTAATTCCCTTAATAATTTTACCCAAAATTCTTAAATGCATTAACTCACTTTCATAAAACCCTCTTTGTGATATTAATAAAGTATTTGTAAACAATTTGAACCTCTAGTAGGTGGGTGTTTACTGGAATTTAAGTACAAAGTGGATGAGATACAAATAAACTTGAAAGAGTATAAATTTAATACAAGAAAAATGAGGAATTTGAATACATTGAGCTTTTGTTGTTCAATGCTTTGATCTTTTTATCTCTTACTTCTTCAGCTATTAGGAACCTCTATTTATAGCTTAGAATTGATTTATAGCCATTGGGCATTAAATGAGGTGGTTGGAAAGCCGTTGTGTCTTATAAATGCTTGTTTCTGCTCAGACTCATGCTATTGTATCAATACAATACCAATAGTATTGATCAAGAATTAAAAATGTGACCGTAATAGCTTGTTATATCAATACAAAAGGCTGAGTATCGATACCTACCAAGTTGTATTGATACAAACACACCTATATTGATACTTTCAGGGGTTTTAGCCAAACCTTGGCTGCTTCCAAGCAAAGTATCGATATATATATTGGGTGAGTATCGATATTCACTGCAATGTATCGATACATGCTGATATGTATCGATACAATTAAGGACTTTTAAGCATAGTATCTATGCATTTATGCATTGTGTTTATACATACCTTTAAAATCCTTTGTAAAATCATTTTCTTGGCTTGATATTGACTCAAACATATCTTAAAAATATTTTAAGTACAAATATGCATTTGGAATATATATTTTTGAGAAAATAGAAACTTAGTACTTTTTTAAAATATTTTTCATTTTAACACAAGTACTAAGTTGGAAATAGTTGATTACAAATTAATTTAGCTTAAGTTGTTTGTTATATCAATTCAAAGCCAATAGTTATAAAGTGGTAACAATGGTTGAGTTATAGACAAACATTAAAGCTTTGTGGATCCCACAAATGGGAAACAAAAACCAAATTTCAAGTTTGTGGATCAAAAATAAGAATCATTGGCAAAAAAGCATAGGCAAGAAAAGAGAGCAATAACGTTGAAAATAATTGATTTTTTTAAGTAATTAATCATACTTTTTGACTAGTCTTTAATTGGACTATGTGTTTTTTGAAACATCAGTGGCAAATTTCTTGATTGTTTAGTGAATTAGTTCTTGAAAGAACCTATTGCAATGTGGTACGGATACAAATCCTAACCAGTCTGACTTAAAATGGCGAATGTAACCTTTCATTCCTATATACATATATCTATGTCATTTTTTTTTTCAATTTAGGGGACCATATAATTATTAATTACATTTTTTTATTATCTTTTGTGTTTGAGTATTGAGTTGTTGAAATGAATCGCTTACTCAATTTTCCTAAATAGTCATTATGAAACGACCATTTTTTTGAGTCGCCACCAATCTATTTTGCCTAGGTAAGATTGGTTAGCTACCAGAGTTTATATTTTAAGGATTTTGAAACGTATAAAAACAAAATCCAAGGTCTTTGCTAGTACCAAAGATCGTGTAAAAAGGGTATAGGAGTCGGTTATGATCACAAATAAGGATCCACCTTCTTGTGATGCCCAATAATCATACCTTATTAACTATATGTTAAAATAAATTTAATTTTTATTTGGTTTCAGTATTTAATACTTAATAATAATTTCCATAATATTTTATTAAACTAGTCTATTATTTCAAGGAAAGTCGGGTTTTATTACTTTTAGAAATCACAAAATTATTCGTGCCTTCTCGAGGAACCTAGTGGGCATAAATTCTCAATCGTACCCCATTGGAGAGCCACGTGGAATATGAAAGATTTTATTTTCCCAAAATTGAAAAAATTTGACTTCTTATTTGAAAAGGATATCTTGCTATTTAAATAATTCATAAAATTCCTCATATATTCTAGTAGGAATTCTACGTATTAACTTAATTAGGAGACATTGCCTTATTTAATAAAATAATTTAATTATTAAAAATACAGACTCTATGACCTAGAAATGACCTAATATGATGAACCTATTCTTAATATGTACTTTCAATGTGAAAGTGTCTTGGTACTCGTATATGATTTGGTTTTAATGCAAAATTATGAAAATACCCTTAGTATCCTAGTGCTACCTAAAGGACTCAAAAATGATTGAAAAAGGGTGAACCTATCTTAAATATGCACTTTTAGCCTAAAAGCATCCTAATACTTATCTAAGAGTAAACTTCAAAAAAAAATTACGAAAATGCCTTTAAGGTATACCTTCGACATTAAAGTATTTCAGTAACCCTGATAGGCCTTAAAATGATCTAGCAAAGCTAAAACAATCCTAAAAATTCACCTATGGAGTAAAAGCATCTCGATGAGAAAAGTTACCAAAATGCACCTAGGGTATACCTTCGACATAAAGTATCCCAATAAGAAAAATTACCAAAATGCCTCTAGGGTGTACCTTCAACATAAAAATATCTCGATAACCCTAACGACCACTAAAATGACAAGAACTGAATCAACCTATCGTAAATATGCTCCTTTAGCACAAAAGCATTCCCAATTACAATTTAAGACTCGATTTTTAAAAAATTACCAAAATGCCCTTAAGATATACCTTGGACATGAAAGTATCTCAGTACCTGAATGAACACTAGAATGATGAAAAGTAGATGAATTTAGTCTAAAAGGAAAAGCAAAAAATTAATTTTGAATTAAAAGGCAAAATTTACAATCAAGCCCTAAATTTTTAAAATTTATATTTCGTATCCTTTAGAAGACCGAACAAATACGAAAAGTTTTAAAAATTTTTATATCCCTACAAAAGGTCATGGAAATAATAGAAATCTTTAAAAGTGGCTAAATGACAATTTTACCACTATAGACTAAAATTTGCTACTTAGTCCCTAAATTTTTTAAAATTTATATTTTAATCTCTAAATGGTAAAATGCCCTAAAAATCATAAAATTACATGAAAATATACATGGAAAATATAGCAAATATATCAACAAGAATTCAGCCAAACACTTTTAGTTTTAAAATAAAATTTTTCTATATTTTGGAAAATAACCCTTGAACTTTGTAAAATTACATTTTGACCCTTATATGATAAAATATTACAAAACATCACAACAAATCATCAAACCAGCCAAAAATCACTGAGAAACAAGGCAAGAATGCGTACAAAAATTTGGCCAAACATTGTAGCCCTAAAGCATAATTTTTCATATTTTGAAATTTAGTCCTTAGACTTTTTTAAAATTGCAAAATGACCCTTAAAATATAGAAAATACCTACAACATGCTTGCAAACTCATGAATCAGAAATCTCATGGCTTACAAAGCTTTTGACCAAGCCAAAAATATTGCATAAAAACTTTTACAACTTTTGTAATTTAGTCTCTATGTTTACTAATATCATAAAATAATCTAAAAATCATAAAATCGAAACAAAAATAAGCACAAAATCATCATTATCAACTCGAATCAGATTCGTCCATGGTAAAAAAAAACAAATCTAAACATGTTTTGATATAAAAAAATTCATAAAAATAAACAAAAATAAATAATTATAACTAATCTTAAACAAAATAAAAAATTATAAACTAAATATAATAGTATTCTAATCAATATATGAACATCAAAATAACATAAAAAATCAGCATAAATACAACAAAATCAAAATCATAACAACAATAATAATACTATACACATATAACAAGATTAGGTAAAAAATAACAAAACATACAAGTTTTTTTAAAGCCACCATGTTTAGCCTTTCAACATGGATGTGAATCCATGAGCCTTAACATGATTTTGGCTTATGAATAAGAATGAAAATGAAGAAAATGAAGAAAAGAAAAGAAAACAAGTATTATACCTTAAAGAAAGACTTTGAAAAAACTAAGTAAAATGTATATTTTCTAGTGTATTGTTTTTTTTTTTCTTTTTAACCAAGCCTAAAGGTCCTCAGAGAACTAAAACCACCCCCTATTTATAAAGATGGTGGATGGCCAAATGGTAGTGAAACTACCACAGGCCAAAATTCCCTAGAATTTTCTAGGGATTTTCTTTTTTTTCCTTATTTATTTATTTATTTATTAAACTTGATTTAATTTTTGGCAGCTTGATTTGATTTAAATTTATGATTTTTGTCTTCTTATAAGTGATGTCATGCATGACATAATTGATTCCTAGACCATTTTGTATGATATTTATATTAATATCTAAAATTACACCCTAAAAATTAACTACAAAGGCTAAATTGCAAAAATAAAAAAGTATGTACTTAAAATAAAATTTTATATGATCAAATTTAATTTATTCTAATAATAAAATCAAGTTTAATTTACAAAAAAATATATTAAAAATAAAAAGCTCATGAAAATTTACTAGAAAAACTTTTATTGAAAAAAATATTATACCTAAAAAATGCAAAATTTGCAAAATAAATTGAATTTTTATAAAATTAATTAGTATGAATTCAGTAATGATATTTGAAGAATTGTAAATATTGTAAACTCAAAGAAATCTTATCGAAAAATTTTACGAAGTAAAAAACTATATTTAAGAGACTTAAAAATTATGAAAAAAATGAAAAACTCATTAAATAAAATGAATTTTTCAAAACTAATCTCATTTGAATTAAATAATAATATTTTAAGAATTTTAAAAATTATAAACTTAAAAAAATCCTACTGAAAAAATTTACAGAGTAGAAAACTCTATATTTTGAAAACAAGAAAATTATGAAAGAAAATGCAAAAATCATAAAATAAATTAAATTTTTCAACACTGATTTAATATGATTTAAATAATAATATTTAAAAAATTTTAAAATTTATAAATTTAGAAAAATCTTCTCAAAAAAAAATTTACAAAGTAGAGAACTTTGTATCTTAAAAAATTCTGAATGAAAACACAAAAAATTATAAAATAAAATGAATTTTTGTAAACTGATTTAACAATGATTAAGTGTGAATATTTAAAGAATTTTGAAATTCAAAACTCAAGAAAATTCTACGAAAAATTTTACTGACAAAAAAAATTCGTATTTTAAAACAGAGAAAATTTATAAAAATATATATTAAAACTTATGTAAAATTAATTAAACAAAACATATTATTCAAAATATTAACAAAATTGCAAAGATCAAAATTCAAAATTAAAAATAATTTTACTAGAAAAATTTTACGAGTATAACATTGGCAATACATTAAAAATTTCAAAATTAATTACTAAAATAGGCAATTTAACATGTTGTGGTATAAAATGCCCATATGAATTTTTCCTTGAATAGTTTTGATTCTTTGGAGTGCATATAGGCATAAATACCACACTGATATCGATAAAAATATACGACGATCAACTTCCCTATTTTAACAAAAAATTCTTAAAAAATTCCTAAAAATGGAAATTTTAACATTGATAACATCTGCAGAGATAGATTTTCAAAATTTTTACAAGAAAATATTAAAAATAATTTTTTAAAACATTCATCCTATATATCTGAAATTAGAGATCAAAATATGGTTTTTTTTATATTTTTATGACGTGAATTTATAGCCATTTAAGTATGAATAAAAAGGTTTTAAGAATGTCTAATTCATCTAAAAAAGTTGTTCTGAATGAGGATGGCTATTAAGCTCTTAATCTCAGATATTCAAGATTATTGGAAAAAAGACACGGACGAAATTAAGTGTCTACTGCTGCCCCTTTTTGATCGTCACTGAGAATCAAGAATAGGGCAAAGACTAAATAAACATAATTTTGATCGGGTCATTAAGTTGTGAAAAATAATCAAAACTAGTAATGAGCATAAAAACTAATTATTGTAAAAAAGAAACAATAAATTTAAACAATGACTAGGGGAAAACCTAAATTGTAAAAGGGTGACTAGGTTGAAACCTATGAGTCAACAAATAAAAGGGTTGGCCGAGATGAAACGATAAGTCAACAAAGATAAAGGGTTGACTGGGATAAAATTGATAAGTCAACAAATAAAAGGGTTGATTGGGACAAAATTAACAAGTCAACAAATGAAAAGGTTGATTGGGACAAAACCAATAAGTCAACAAAGATAAAGGGTTAACCGAGATGAAACTAACAAGTCAACAAATGAAAAGGGTTAACCGAGATGAAATTGACAGGTCAATAAATGAAAAAGGTTGATCGAGACTAAACAGACAAGTCAACAAATGAAAAAGCTTGACCAGGATGAAACTGATAAGTCAACAAATAATAGGGTAGACAGGGAAAAACCAACAAGTCAACAAATAATAGGGTTGATCGAGATGAAACCAACAAGTCAACAAATGAAAAGGGTTGACCAAGATGAAACTGACAAGTCAATAAAGATAAAGGGTTAATTGAGATGAAATCTATAAATCAACAAATAAAAAAGGTTGACTGAGACAAAACTGATAAGGCAACAAATGAAAAAGGTTGACGAGACAAAAGTAACATGTCAACAAATAATAGGGTTAACTGGGACAAAACCAATAAGTCAATGAATAATAAGATTGATTGGGATAAAACTAACAAGTCAACAAATGAAAAAGGTTTACCTGGATGAAACTAATAAGTCAACAAATGAAAAAAGTTGACCAGTATGAAATCGATAAGTCAACAAATAAAAGGGTTGACTAGGACAAAGCCAATAATTCAACAAATAATAAGGTTAATCGGGACAAAATTGATAAGTTAACAAATAAAAAGGGTCAACCGAGATAAAATCAATAAGTCAACAAATAAAAAGTATTGACTGGGACAAAACTAACATCAAGAAATTAAAATATTGACTGGGACAAAACCAATAAGTCAACAAATAAAAAGGATTAACCAGGATGAAACTGACAAGTCAAGAAATAAAAAAAGTTGACCGAGATGAAATCAATAGCTCAATAAATAAAAGGTTGATCGGGATGAAATTGACAAGTTAACAAAAATAAGGTTGACTTGGATGAAATCGACAAGTCAATAAATGAAAAGGGTTGAGATAACATTTGATGCTTGATCAATTTGAAAAAATGATGGACTTACCTTTGGATTTTGAGGGAATAAGCATGATTGTTGCTTTCTTTCAACATCACACTTAACTTTCCTGCAAATTAAATGCAAATGCATGCAAAATGCATGTGATGTCCTCCCATGATTCCTTTATGTAATCTATGAATTTGATCATTATTATTTCAGATCCAGCCTATTTTAGAATTTGAAGGTATTTTCAGAAAATATTGTAAAAATCATCTTTCTTTTTGGGCCAAGAAAGTAAGTGCTAAACCTTAATTTAAAGGTATTTCTAAAAGAAGGTATGGGCAAACTGAAATTGCTCTAATACTTGGAGTTAAAGGCATTTTCAAAAAATGTTGTGAACATTTTTTTAAGGGTAAGAAAAGTAAGGTTCATGATGCTTGGTTCCCAAGCTTCTTGTGGCTGAGTAAGAAGAATAAAATTGATATTGACTACATCTAAAACTTGTAGTGAAGAATTCATTTTTCACTTACCAAAAATGTCATTTAACTACGACTTCCAAATTTTTTTCCTTTGATGATACTCATCCATATTATCAATTGATTAATTTTCACCTTTCCTATAATGTTTAAAAAATCAAAACCATAACCAGAGTCCTTATAATGTTTAACCCCAATCCAAAGTAATGCAAAGAAATTTTTTATTGTTTATTATTATTATTATTTTATTTATTTATTTTTTAAAATTTCACTCATCATTTACCAAAAAGACATGCATATGTCAAAAGCATAAATAAAAAATAAGGGTACAAATGAAAATAACAAAGGTAAAAATGAAAAAATGGTAAAGGTATAATTAAAATGTGTAATTATGTTCTAATAGAGCGAAGGAATACAATTTTAGTTTTTTTAATAATGATATGTATAATGTATAGAATGAAATTGGGTATCATTCAGATGGTTGGAATCTTCATTCAATTCTTCAAGAATGGAACACTGTACTCATGTGGATCCATCCTTTTGAAGATGTTTTTGATTACATAATCCTTTCCTTTTTAGTCTTGAGTTCTTTTAGATTTTATCCCAAGCATTATTTTGCCTGAGCCGCTCTTTTGGAGTTGTCGGCTTGAGGCCTACTTATTTCAACTCCTCTATCTTTTTTTTTTCTTTTTCTCTTTTTTTTCCTTTCTTTTTTTTTGTTTTTCTCTCTTTTTTCCATTTTTTTTGCCTTTTAGACGTAATACTTTTTCACGTAATTAGGATTAGGTAGAGTGTGCCCATCCATTTTTGCTAAAATTAATGCCCTACCAAAAAATAGTTTTTTAACCACATAGGGACCTTCCAATTCCGAGCGTATTTACCATATGGATCCTTTTGGCCAGGAAGGATTTTTTTTAACACAACTCTCTTTGTAAAATTGCTTCAGACGGAGTTTCTTATCATGGGCTTTCACATTCTCTTTTGATATATTCACCCATCCTAGATCGTTTATAGCCTCTTTTCTTTAATAAATTTAACTGTTCATAGCAATCTCAGACCCACTGAGCTTCCTCCAATTTAGTTTCCATCAACACTTAAAACTAGGAAAGTTCAACCTCAATTGGTAGAACAGCTTCTATGCCATATACCAACGAGTAAGACATTACCCCTGTAGAGGTCCGACTAAAGTTCGATAGGCTAAGAGTATAAAAGGGAGTTTTTCATCCTAATCTTTATAAGTGTCCACCATTTTTTCCATGATTTTCTTAATATTTTTATTGATTGCTTTCACTACTATTCATCATTGGACTATATGTTACTGAATTATGATCAACGATCTTAAGTTGGGTACATACTTTTGTCATTAATTTATTATTCAAGTTAGAGGCACTATCTATTATAATCCTCTCAGGTATTCTAAATCTACAAATGATATTGGTTTTCAAAAATTTTATCATTGTCAACTTTGTCACATTCGCGTAAGAAGCAATTTCAACCCATTTAGTGAAATAATTTATAGCCACTAAGATAAAACGATGACAGTTGGAAGCTGTAGGGGTGATTGGGCCAATAGCATCCATGCCTCATATAGAAAAAAGCCATGGAGCAATTATGACACGTAGTGGCGAAGGCACACATGAATTTTATCCATGTAGACTTAGCATTTATTGCACTTTCGAGCATATTTGATACAATCTCCTTCCATAGTCATCCAAAAAATAGCCCAATCTTATAATTTCTCTTGTCATTTTGTGTCCATTAGCATGAATTCCATGAACTCCTTCGTGTATTTCTTCCAAAATCTCTGTGCTTCAAGGGCATTTACACATCTTAATAATGTTTGATCATAGTGTTTCTTTTAAATGAATAATGTCTGATCATAGTGTTTCTTGTAAAGGATTTCACCATCCATGATAAAGCTCATTGCTAACCTTCTTAATGTCTTCTTATCATTTTCAAAGGCATTGTCCGGATATTCTTGATCTTTAAGGTACCTCTTAATATCATAATACCATGGACAGTGATTCGGTTCAACTTTAACATTGTGGCAATGTACAGAGAACTCATACAAACTCATATGGATCAAGATTACTTTTTCTTTCTGATTCACCTTAAACATTAAGGCAAGGGTGGCAAGAGCATCTGCCATTTGATTTTCATCTCGAGTCAAATGAATAAAATCTACCTTCTTGAATTCTTGCAACAGTTTTAGAATCAACTTTTTATTTTGGGCTAACCTTTAATCTTGAGTCTCCCATTCCCCACATAATTGATAGATTACCAGGGCTGAATCCCTATATGCCCTCAACTCCTGAACATGTCTCTCAATGGCTACATAAAGTCCCATAATGTACGCTTTATATTCTACCACATTATTTATGCAATCAAAATCAAACTTAATGGTAAAATGATAGTAATCTTTTTGTAGGGCTATGAAAATTGCTCTAATTCCATGAACAAGAACATTTGAGGCTCTATCGAAACACATTTTCCATTCTAGTTCCTCTATTTGATCACCATCCTTTTCAATAGAAACATTTAGCAAATTTTTATCAGGAAAATAAAATCTAATGGTTGATGATCATCAAGGGCTCAGCTTGCTAGAAATTCAGCAATAACCCCTTATTTAATTGCTTTTTACTCACATAAACTATATCATATTCTAATAATAAAACTTGCCATCTTGCTATTCTTTTAGACGATACTAGAGTTTCAAAAAGATACTTGATTGGATTGATTTTTGTGATCTACCAAGTAGTATGATATAGCATATATTGTCTAAGCTTTTTTGTAGTCTAAACTAAGTGTTAGACCTTTAAGTGGTGAATGAAATCAAGAGGGGGTGAATTGATTTCTCAAAAAAAATTTGATAAATTATAATTTTGATAGACAAACTTGAGAAATCTATTCAATAAACTTTGGAGTGTAATTTTAATGAATGAAAATAAACAATCAAAGAAAAGGGAAAGAAGAAACAAACTCAACGATTTATAGAGGTTCGGCCTCAATTGCCTACGTCCTCTACCTCGGCCTCACTTGCCT
>JAQSVH010012140.1:14589-30912 GCA_029448705.1 Adansonia digitata | reverse complement strand
AAATAAAAAATCCATACTTTGAAGTCAAATAAATTTCAAAATGCATAAAACTTAAATAAACACTAAATCAAACACAGGACATTAAATCCATTCGACATCCCTGTCACTCTTCTCGAAAAAAAAAATAATTATTGGCTTGAAGATTTTAAAACAAGCATACACCTCTGAAACTCAATTTCCATAGATTTTTTGGCTTGAAGATTGTCATTTTTTTTAATTCAAATGTTATCGTAGATCGGGAGACTATAAGTGACAAATTTCTGTTAAAATCGAATCTATTGGATAAAAAAAAATATTATGTGAAAGATTCAGTTGAATATAATAAATAAAAAAGGGCTTAAATGATATTTTTCATAAGATGAGGCTTACTTTATCATTATACCAAAAGAGAGAGAGAGAAAGAGAGAGAGAATTCATTGAACCTTTCATATAGAAAGCCGACTAATCACTTCAATGCTTTCTACACCACAACCATGAAATTTCTTGGAAAACATTAGTCTATTATGTCAAATGTTGGGCCCAAAATTGAATTCTTGTGGCTTTTCACCTTTCGATTGACCATTCTAATAATTGAAAAGGAAAAATGGGGAAAAGAAAAGAAAAAAAAAAAAAAAACGATGCTCCATAGATGGACTTCGTCAAAGTACTTAGGGTTCAAATTCATGGGCAACGATGATTGTTGGCCGACATTTTTTACTTCTATGCAAATTCAAAGAAACACGTTTCTCCTAATAAAAACAAAAAAAAAAAAAAGTTTTTTTATTAATAATGAAGTTTTTTAGCTTTACAAATTAAATTAAAAATTAAAATATTTTATATTTTTATTATATAATAAAAGATATACTTTAATTTAAAAATATTTTGTATTTTTATTATATAATAAAAGATATACTTTAATTTTTTTAATTTTATTTGTAAAATTTAAAGATTCCATAATATATTAAATAATTTAACGTAAAGACAAATTTTGCTTAATTTATTCCTTTATATAATGTTTTCGCCAAAAGTACTAAGAAATTGAAAGAGAAAGAAGTTATATCTTTCCTCGTTTGCTATTTGCTTACTCACTATGCAGAGTCAAATCTCATTTATATATTTATACATGTATATTTTTTTTTCTTTCTTTACGTCTATGCTTGGTAGTTTTAATTTCCTTCTATATTTTTCGAATATATTTACTTGAAGCAAACTTTTTTTGCATGTGGGGCACGGATGCGGTGGCAATGCTTTTTAAAAGCAAGTGTGAACGTGAATTTTGCAATAGTTGAATTGGTATTGATAATATCTTCAATAGTGTCCCTGCTGGAATTATATAACAGGCTTACAAGTAGAGCTATCTTAAAGTTTTGTGAGCCCTTACCCAACTTGCAAGGCGAACTGAAAGCCGAGTGGAAGTAGACAGCGAAAAACGTGCTTTGGACTATGTAGTTGGAGGGCTCCATGTTTAATAACTTCATTTTTTGAACCTACCTTTGTCTCCTTTTAACTAATGAAACTTCTCTCCAATTACTTAATAGTCCCATTCTAATTGTTGTCATGATCTTTTTTAAGCTGCTCACACCACGTCCGATTTAATTGATCTAATTAATTAAATTTATAATAAATTTTCAACAATTTAAATTAACTTCATTTAATTACTATTTACATAATAAAATATTTTTTTAAATGATAAATTTAATTTTTAAATTTAATTTAATTCGAATGTAGATAACAACGTAATATTCCAACATGACCCTGATGCATGAGCAGCCAATCTTTTTCCAATAATAAAACAATTTATCTGATTGATACTGCTTTATTATTTTATTAAAAAAAATGAAGAAAGTCGCAATCTTGCTAGTGGTGAATTTTATTTATAAAAGTCTATACCCAGTTGGCCAGTTCTCTTTCGCTGTCTTGTAATGAAATCTACCTTTACTCCCTGAAAAAAAAAAAAAAAATCAGAAGTCTTCCAACATTATTTATTTTTTTCTTCTTTTATGGTCAAGAAGTTTTCCACTCAACAGACAAATTCTTCAGAATTTGTAAAGTTGGTATTTGGAATTCGTAATGACGTAATTGGTTTTCTTTTTCTCTTTTTCTTTATTTACTTTATTTTGTTTCGAGGATAGATATTTTTTTCGATAATTAAAGGTATTAAAATTTAAATTATGATTACTCGAATTAACAATCTAACATTCTAAATTATTGGCAAAATAGATGTGAGGTGAGGAGGATTTTAACTTGATATCTCCATTAGTCAGTTGTGACCGGCTATCATCGTGGATTTGAATTTAAGGCTTAAACATCATATTTGTTTTTCTCTCTAAAATAAAAAAGGAAATATATATATATATATATATATAAAAAAAACTTCAACAACGTTAAATTTACAACTATAATGGATTCATGGGACAACATTGTTAATATTTTGAGTTTGTTTTTTTTATCATTAATAAAAAGTTATCATATTTTTATTTTTAATATATTTTAAAAACATTTAAGATTTAAAGATAAAAAATTTAAAATTTACACGTTAACTTAAAAATACGTATATTAATCATTAAATCAAATGATCAAATATAAAAATATATCATTTGATTAAATCTAAACATGCATAACTAATTAATTAATATAAAAATACATAAATAATTTATATAAAATTCACCCAGACGTGGACATATGCTTCACATGGGTGATCGATCAACATCATTGTTCGATCAAAATAATTAAAATAATAAAAAAAAAACGTCATCGTAAGCAAGGGGTTGAATATGATAAATTCACGTTGCCTGTCCTTATCCAACTCCACCTAAGCAACTGCGCGGAAGAAGATTAGAAAATTCTTGCTTGCTTTGTTCGTATCTTCCTTTTTTTATTTTATTTTTGGTAAAAATTTATTAGTAATCTTTGCATTATAATAAAAAAATATTTTAAACTTTAAATTATTAAATTTAATATTTTAATATTTATATTTTTAAAATTAAAATAAATAAAAAATAATTAATAGTATTAAAAAAATTATTTAAATATTGATAAAATATTAACGTATCATATGATGTAAAATTTTAAATTTTATAAAAAAAAAAAACCTAAACTAACCTCTAAACCTAAACATATTTTTATATAAAATTTAAGATTTTATATCACATAATATATCAAAATTTTATCAATATTTAAACTACTTTCTTAACACTATTTATTATTTTTTTTATTTATTATAATTTCAAAAGTACATAAATTAAAATACTTATTTAATAGTATAAAGATTAAAATCCTTCATTAACTACAATATCAAAACTTATAATAAACTTTTACCTTTTTATTTTTTTATTAATATCTGACCTTTTACTATTCCTACCTAGAACTCCCTTTTTTAATCTCTCAAATTATTAATGCATTATATATTATATTTTATTATTTAATAAACTTAAATTAACACGTGGGTAATTATTAAAAACTAAATTCATTGAACATTACTAGATAAAAGAACACTAGGATTTGATTAATCACTTAAAGTCTACTAAAGCTTTACATATTCATCACGCGGGAAAAAATATATATACTTTAATATGTTTTATAAAATATTACAGATAAAAGCCAGTTAGTCCTTTTCAAAAAAAAAAAAAAAGTAGAAAAGGTAATTTTTTTTAAAATAGATAATTACCTTTTCTATAATTAAAAAGATACAAATTTTTTATTTGATTTTTTTTTTTGTCTTTCTCCCAACTAAATAGTGTATAAATAAAAAATAAGATTACCTTATTATGATTATATAAATGATTTTCTTAACTTCAAATTACTAATAATTTTACACAAAAAATTATTATATTTGATTTTAATTTTTTAGTATAAAAATATTTTAATTTAAAAATAAAATAATTGTATATATTAAAATTTAAAATATAAAATTTATTAAATATAATTTTTTAAAAGTGCAGCATCGATAAACTGAGTTAAAGCTTATTTTTCATTGTGTGGCTACTTATGTGACCAATTTGTACCAATTCTATTGGTGACCTTTTTGTTGGGTGGGGTTTGAATTAGTCATCAACTTAGCCTTCCCTTCTAAAGACTACTATTAATACCCCATCCTCACCCTTTTTGTGAGTTGTGACTATACTTCTTTCCCACCTTGTTTCTTGCCAATATCCTCCTCCCTTCCGGCTTCCTTCTTCTAACAAACCCTCTCTTATTCTCCTTGTCTTTACCATCTCTACCTTTTTTTCTGCTTAATTCCACCTACCCCCTCCCCGACAATATTCCCAGGCTCCTACCTTTGGGTTTTTATTCCAAGTTCAATTTGGATCTTAACTTCTTTTATGTTGCTTGCTTTTGACTCTTTATTTGTTCATACTTCTGATTCTCAGAAAGCTACAATTTTCTCGTGACATGGTCTAGTTTTACTCCATTTTGTCTTAGTTTTAAAACCCTATAAACTAGGCAAAATTATCACCGTTGAGATCGTGTAGTTTACTAAATATTTTGATACATTTGTTTTTAATGGAAGAAACGATGGATTGGGAGCAAAAGATTCTTTTGAATGAGCTAACGCAGGGGAAGGAATTAACTTGTTTGCTTAGGAAGCATCTCCATCCTTCTTCATCCCCCGAAACACGCCGAGCCTTACTTGAGAAAATACTCTGTTCCTATGAGAAAGCACTGTCAATGTTGAATTGGAGTGGTTTTGTGGCTGAAACAAAGCCCGGGGTTATCACGTTGGAATCTCCCGCTTCCATTGCCAATAGCAGCCCTGGAAGCGACAGCTCTGATAGAAAAGATTTGTATAAAAAGAGGTAAAAATCAAAAGGATTTATACCATTTTTCTTATTCTTCCTCTCACTGCTTTGGCTCAATTTCGACTAATCATCGGTTGATGTTACAGAAGAACATCGTCTGGGTGGACCAAGCTAGTTAGGGCTTGCCCTGGGACGTCATCAGAGGGGCCTCTTGACGATGGATATTGCTGGCGAAAATATGGGCAGAAAGATATTCTTGGCTCCAATTTTCCAAGGTGAGAAAAAGAGTTTTCCAAATTACAAGAATCACATTTCGCCGCTTATCCAAAAGTACACCTTTTATAATTTCTAATTGTATATGAAAGAAAGGATGATGTTCAGTTTTGATTGGAGGTTACCATTAACGACCGGCAGACAGTGTCCAAGTTCAATTATCGACATTGAAACATGCCTTTAAAACGCAACGATAAAGACATACTACCCTGTTTTTGCTTGCTTGGAACTTAGTCTAGTACACGAATAATCCTCGATTTTTGTATATATATTTTCTATATGGCTACTAACATTTCATTTTCCACGGGCAATTTCAGGGGATATTATCGATGCACTCATCGTCACTCCCAAGGCTGTTTAGCGACAAAGCAAGTCCAAAGATCAGACGAGGACCCTACAATCTTTGAGGTGAAATATATAGGAAGACATACCTGTAGCAAAGCCTCTCACTTTACTGCCATGTCTGCGTCAGTGACAGTTGAGTCCAAAGAGGAAGGCAATCATTGTCGACAAAAGCAGCAGCAACTAGAAGAGAAACAAAAAGAATCAGAAGACATGGTGTCTTTGAGTTTTGAAGCAGGGCTTAAGGTTAAAGCAGAGGACTTGGACAATAGGGAGGACATTTTTCCTTCATTTTCTTTCCCTGTTGAATCAGAAGAAGTTGAAAATGGGTTATTTGTTGAGGCCTTAATGGAAAAAGATATCATGGGGAACCTTTCTCCGGCATTTATGTCTCCGGTGACATCTGAATCCAACTATTTTTCAGTGTCACCTTGCCACATGGGCAGCTTTGGGTTGGGCCAAAATGTGCAGAGTTCCGAATCCGATATTACAGAGATAATCTCTACACCAACTTCAGTTACTAATTCGCCAATTGGAGATTTGGATATCTCATCACTTGATAAGTTAGAATTCGATCCAAGCTTCGCATTTGATAATCCAGAGTTCTTCTGTTAATATGGTTTTCAAATTCCCACCCTTGTGCACTAATTTGTTAGAGTAAGCTCAGCCAGCATTACATAAGAGATTGATGTTCACATTGGCTGTCACCAGAGAGCAATGTATCAATGTTTTATCAGAGGTAGCCTGGAGAAATATAAGTTGATTAAGCAGTTCAATTCTTAGAAAATAATTTATTTTCCTTTCATTTGCTTTTCATAGGCTTCAGAGTGTTTCTTCTAACGAAGTCAAGAAACAAAAGAGTTATAAGTTGTAGCCTTCCATCATTGTAAAATTTTTCTAAATCTTCGATTAGCATGTGATAGTGATGTTTTTTTTTCCTTTTTTGGTTGATAAAAAGAACTTTTCTGAAGCAAATCTCAATATTTATTTATGGCAATTACATAGGTAATCCATCCAAAGCATAATGTTTTGCAGTAGATATGGTGATTAGAAGCAACAATCCGAGAGGATGGCTCTTATTTGATATTTCTTATTTAGTACAAACTCCAATAACTCATGAATTCTGGATAAGATGGCCTGTTCTCCTTGCACACCGTATGAATCATCTATATCATCTTTAAATCACATTTATATTCAAAAGCCCTTTTCTATAAGCCTGGTTGAGCCCCACTTTATATCTCTCTTTGGTCCATCCAAGTACCTGAAAACCATAATTCAATTGTCTCAATTGTCTCAATTGGAATATATATATATATATATATATATATATATTATACCATACATGATCAGGAATTAGTTAACTAAGAAGCCTGAGAGCAAATTTGCAATTCTTGTAAAAAAATATCAGTATAATATGAAACGACAGTTAGTTAATGCACTAAAAAATGAGAGATTTTTAGAGATAGGATTGGAAGATAAAAAATGTCTTATCTATTTTGAATTTAATAATATTAAAGATAAATATTATCTTTAATTTAATAGTATTAAGATGATATTCGTTTTCAAAATATTACAAAAACAGTTTTAAAAGATGCTTGTTAGGGTCGATATTTTCATTCCTAAAAGTTTTACGTTTGATCAACGATGAATAGCTCAGGTACTTAATTCTTTTTTAACATGAAACTCTGGGTCATGTAGTTGATAGAAATTAGCAAATTCTGCTGCAGAAATGTAGGAGCTAGCATATAAAAATCAACCAACGATTCAAGGATTTTCCATGCAGAAAACATGAGCTTCGCAAACATCGTCGATGTGTACGATCGGGAGTTTCCCTACCAATTCCTCCATAACTCAAATGCTGGTAGAAATACGCGTGATTTGAAAGCTGTGAAATGAGTGAAGCCACACTTCCAGGGGTGTAAGATAAAACAGTATCTCCTGCGATAATGCCACAAGCGAGGGTTACCACCTCCAATCCACCATCCCTTGCTTTGCTCCCATAGTTCAATAGTTCTTTCTCCGCCATTGTCTTTGATTCTGTTTAATCCTATAAATAACAAACATCGCCTCAAGAGAGAGCCAGCAAAACATATAATTCCTTATTAATTCTTTTAAGAAATTAAGTGAACTCAAAGGAAATAAATATATTAATGTCGAATGTTATTGAAACCAAGCTTGATTGTAAGTGATTCTTTTCGGCTAATTTAACTTGCCTTTAAAAAGTCATCGAGTACGCAAATGAAAGACCAAGGGGCGTCCAACAATTTTCATCGATGGAGTACTTGAAACCAGTCCCATCATCTTTCAAAGGCGACGCAGAACTAACAGAGGCAGTGTAAATTAATCGTCTAACAGTGCCTGATTTTGTGCAAGACATTGCGATGCTATTTACACCAGAGACTGCAGCATCGGTTGTGTTCTTAAACTGCTCATCAAAAACCAGAAGAAAAAAAAAGAATCCGACTATTAGACACAAATGAGGCATCGACCTGCCAATTTTTTTTTTCTATTGTAAGGAAGAAAGAAAGAAAAGAAAAGAAAAGAGGGAAGGAAAAGAAAGTGAAAACAATGGGAAAGATTTGTGTGTGTTGGGTTCTTATTAGATTTTCATAATATAATCGTACTTAAGATATTATATTTATATAAATTTTATCAAGTTTTTAATTCGTTTGATGTAGATTTTAAAATATCAGTATATATCATTTTATTTTTCATATCCTGTTATGTTTTAATTATTTTTTCATATTATTATGTATGAAATTATCAAATTTAATTATCAAATAGCTAATAATTTTGTGTTAGATATCGTATAATACTTAGAATTATTATTTCGTCTAGATTAAATTTAGTAAATTTAGACGGAAGAAAAGAATGAGAAAAAGAAAAAGAAGGGAAATTTTTTTTAATTTGAATGGAGATCTTAAGAAGGCATTGTTAATATACCTTCAACAAAAATTATCATACTTCTAGTAATTGCATAATGTGGGACAGAGTGCTTATCTTATTTAATTATATCAGAATTTTCATTACCATAAAGAACAGTAATATTTATTCAAATTCAAATAAAAATTTTAAAAATTTTTAAATTACGGTTTAATGAAGAAACCAACGGTGCTAGTGCCTCTAGATAAATTCTCAATTTACAACTTCAAACGGGCCCGAATTAGGTTTACGTTTCAACAAATTATGGCCCTTTTGCTGTCTAAAGCAATTGGGTTTATTCCTCCAAATCTAGGGCCATAATCCAAAGAAACAGATTAAAGACAAATTCAAGGTAAAGCCCAAATTTAGGCTACACCCTGTTCTTCGAAAACCCAAAGCCATTTGTGTGTTTTTACTCAAGAAAAAAATGTAGCAGAGAGAATATAGATCTGATAAAATTAAATATGATAACTAAAATATAATATAATGTAATTATATATTTTAAATTTTATATAAATATAAAATATTTTAAATATTATTATTATATAATAAAATATATGAATATAATACATGAATTGTCAAATCTAAAAAAATATAAAAAATAAAACCAGTTGCTTCATCACGTAAAAATTTTGAGAGCTATTAGAATACTAAGAACAAACCATTGGCAACCAATAATTACAAGAAAGAAAACATATCAATTCAAGCAATTAAATGAAACAATTATGCATACCGGGAATGAAGTAAAGTGCTCCATTGTTTTAGAGTTCAAAGAACTGTGGGAGAATGGGCGGTTGAATTTGTTTCGATAAAATCGTTGAAAGCCAAATCATTGCTTATGATAATATTTAATTTTAATACATTAATAATTCGTATTATATATATTTTATAATATTTATATATTCATCATATTTTTATTATTTTTATATGTAATATTTATACAGTATCTAATATTATTAGATTTTATAAAACAAAAAACAAAATTTATATTTGTTTTATTCGTTGTACTGTCATTCGTTAATTGTTATGTAAGTATTCTTTGTGGCAGGTTAATTAAGTCCTACCATTTTGGATAAAAAAAGCTGCCGTTTATAAATAAATAAATAATTAATTAATTAATTAATTATACAAAACTTTTCACCTTCGTGATAGATTACCTAATATATAAATTCTAAAATAGGGGGATGACAAATAAAATGGTGGCGCATAAAGATCTTCTAGATGGAAATGATGAGAAGATCGTTTTAGCTCCGGAATCATTCTCTTTTTGAACGGCTCTATAAACAATGATTAGCATTTAGCAGTAACTTTTCTTTCCAAGTTTGTTGAACTTTCGCTTTTACAGAGTTCTTGAGTGCAAGCTAGAAAGGTGAGTGAGAGTTGCGGTCCTGGGGCTAGCTGGCTGGAGGAATCATTTGAAACGTGAAGAAATTAAACCAAATCTATTATATCTATAATATATATATATATATATATATGTAAGTGTTAACCTAACCTTACCATTGTGGATTAAACAAAAAATTTACAGCCGTAAATTGAGTTGGTAGAATGGGCTGGCGATTAGTCACAATCTAATAATTTATGTATTCCAACTTTAAAAGGGGAAAAGAAAAGAAATTTAGAATTACCCAATGATGCTGATGGCCTAAAGAATCTGACACTAGCTGTCTGATTCCTTCTTAAAATAAAATGTAGAAGGAATTGGTGGAGAGAACTAAAAAAAAAAAAAAGAGAGGAATGGAGTGCATGGTACGATGGTAAGTGACATTGGTGAAAGAAAGAAAGTAATTGAGGAAGATGAATATCGTAATGGTTGAGATAATTATATAGAGAAAGATGAAAATTTCTTATATTTATCTATTTTTAGTAGTAAAAAAAATTTAATTCATAATATTTCAATTTTTTTACTCCTTAATTTTATATTAAAAATCACATCATTAAACTAAATTAAATATATATTTTTATGTAATGAACCGAACGACTTTAGATATCGTATAACCCTTATTTTTTATCAACAAGTAATTATAATTACATTACAAAGTGATTAGCCTTATCTCCAATCCTTCTTTTTTTTTTTTTCCACCTTTGTGGCTCCAATTTAATGATTATTAAATTGATGTTGTAACTAAGTGCATTAACTTTTTTAAGTGGTTTTGGAACGATATCAATTAATAGAAGAGTGATTTTGTATCCGAAATTTGTAGGTCCTCTATGAGTAAAGATTGGATTGGTTGAGATATAGAAAAAAAAAATCCTAAACCTTGACCACATTGTACTAAGTAGATTACGAAAAATCAAACTCGAAGTGGTATTAATGTCAAAAATCATATATTTCATCTAAAAAAAAAATCAGTGTAGAAATGTTACCGGAAAGTCATTTTCAATCTGTCTCCCTTCTTTCGAAGAGTATAGGACGAGTATGTTACCTAAAAGTCATTTTCCTCTCATGATATATTTTAAAATACCATTAATGATGCTTTTAATGTATTTATTATGTTAATATTTTAGATTTTAATATATTTAATAATTTATATTTTTATGATAAAATAAATAAAAAAATGTAATATACATATACAAATTATCAAATCTAGTTAAATATTCATCAAGTTTTGTTTTTGGCCAAATTGAGTAAGATCATGTTGAAGGGAATGGCTGGACTATTTGTAGAACTTAGCTAGGTGATCATGCTTCTGGAAGAGGAAATGGATGTTCTGTAAATGAATAATAATTGATCTAAATATTTGAGATAATCGAAGCAGGAAGATTTTTTTTTTCTTTTCTAAACGGGAATCAATCATCTACCTTGTTTTTTTCCCTCATTCTTTGGTAATAACTTTTTTTCTTCTCTTTTCGTTTTCCACAGTTGCCATACATTTCAATGGACTGGATTGATTTTCATGTCAACGCCAGCCACCCACTCTCAATCAATCTTAAAGTCTGTCTGGCCCCTCACTTCAATGTGGTGTAACAAGTTTTCTTTGGTCGTTGGGTCCACCGCTTTAGCATGATTGAAAGCTCTTATGTACTTCAATGCAATAATAATATATTATCGTAACAATAATTTATGTCTACGTGAAGTTTAATATATTTATTTATTTTATTTATTGTATTTATGTTATTAAATGCTGTTATTGTTCAATTGAGTCCAATCTCACCTACTTCATAAAATAAGAAAAGGTGGAGGAAAAGACGAAAGAACTTTAACGAGAAACTCCAAAGAAAACTGATTACTGTATACATCCCCTTCTAACACTCAAACACACATGCCAGCTATTTTTACAACAAGGTGGCCTAGACCATGTACACGAAAGTGAAAAAGAAATATAGTTCATAAAAGATAAAATGGGTGCGATTCTAATTTCTAGATGCCTGCCTGATTCCTCCACTTAGTAGCTAGCTCGGACAGTACCTTGGTGGAAGACCCATTTTCACTGAGAACCTTTGCCGATGCTTCCTTCAGGTGCTTAATTCTATTTCGAACACGTTTCCCTTCTTCACCTTCCATGAGTCCCTTAACAGCCCTTGCAATCTCGACTCTGCAAACTAAGCCATTTTCATTCGGTTTTGGTCTTAATGCGACTTTGATGTCTTCTGTTAGCATCATGGCGTTCATTTTTTGCTCGGCGTAGAGTGGCCATGCGACTAAAGGCACCCCATTGACAACACTTTCGAGAATTGAATTCCATCCACAATGAGTCAAAAACCCTCCTGTAGACCCGTGGCCTAGTACTTGAGCCTGTGGTGCCCAGGATGGCACCACTAGACCCCGGCCTTTGGTCCTCTCCAGAAAGCCTTTTGGTAGAAAATCAAAAGGGTCCGTCTGACACCCCATGCTGAAGAATGTGGCGTTAGCAACCTTATCATTTGGGCTTCTCACAACCCACAAAAATCGTTGCTCGCTCATTTCCAATCCCAGAGCCAACTCATTTATCTGGTTAGAAGACAGGGTCCCACCGCTCCCAAATGAGACGTACAAAACCGAACCATGTGGCTGATCATCGAGCCACTTTAGACAATCCGACCCATCAGCTTTACCACTGGGATCAATGTTAACCAGTGGACCAACCGGGTAAACCGGTGGTTTACCGGGTTCCGGCTCTTGCAAAGCCTTTATTGCTCCTCTTTCCAAGTCCACGAAACTGTTCACCATAATTCCTTCAGCCAACCTAAACCTCTTTGCATGATGAAGAAGCCACTTATAAGCATCGTTTTTCCTGTCTTGGGCTGGGTCCAGCAAGTCTTTCCCGTGAATCGGTATGCACCCCGGAATTCTTACAAGTTCAGGCAGGTCCCTGTACTCGCATGACACTATTTGGTCAAGCTTTGGCAGGTGAAGAAGAAATAGAGACAAGGTCATGGCTGTTGACGGGAAGAATATGTACGGCAAGACGTTGAATTCTCTAACAACATCAAATGCGTCAGTCCCAAAAAGATCAACCACCAAAGCAACCAGTTTCGTCTTTGAAACCAGCGAGTTCAAAGCATCCCGAAGGAAAGCAAGGGAGCGAACCACCGTTAAAGAAATCACCGTTTCGATTTTTGAATCTTGAGGGAGGTCGCTCAAGTCAACAGTAGGAAGAAAAACAGAATCAATAGAACTTGGGAGAGAATCAAGAGTTGACTTCTGTGCTTCAGTGGGAGAACCATCGGTGGGGATAACAAAGGTGACAGTGAAGTTGTGTTGGTGGACGAGTCGCTTAGCGAACTCAACCAGTGGAATGAGGTGACCCATCCCAGGACTCGGCAGAATGGATATATGGGGTGTGTGAGCTTTGGCCATGGCAGCCTCTTTTTTTTGGTTTTCTTCCTTTTTCTGGTTGTGTTTTTGGCGTGGAGGAAAAAAGAAGTAAAAAGTTGAGGTTTATATAGGAGTAAGAGCTTAGGACTTCTTTGCTTGGGAGGAATTATTATTATTATTAAGCAAATGTTCATAGATAACCTTTCAAAGATGAAATATTTACCTAATTATTATAGTATTTTTTTTTAATTTTGAGAAATTAGTTGATTAGGTAAATATTTTTTAAATAAAAAAAAAATCTTAAACGATGTCTATAGATATTCGTTAAGTAAACTCGTTTTATTATTATATCTTATGACACGTAAAAATGAGTAAACTTTTATTTGCAACATAAAAAAATAAAAATACATAAAAGTAGCCTGTAACAATAATAAATTTATAATTAATAGGCATGATATAAAATTAATTTTCATGTCTATTAAATTTTCTAACCAAAGAGTGACACTAAAATTAATTTTCTCATTTTATATAGTACAAATTATTATTAATAATATTATTATGGATATGATAAATGGGTGCTTATAAACATTCTTTAATCATCCAAAAAAAATTTAAATTTTTTATATCAAATTAATTATTTTCAAGAAAAAATCAAAAACTAATAATATAATAATTTTTTTTTTTTTCATTTGAAAACCTCGAATAGATATTAACAATACCCATTATACTTTCCTCGAGAGTTTAGACGATTAGTTTCTTGGTTTTTGGTGCTGGGTTTGTATAATAATACATCGCCATTTAAAAACATGTACTTCCTATTATCGTTATCATTATCGTTATCATTATCATTATTATTATTATTATTATTATTATTATTTCCTGATTGTTGAGAGAATGTGGACGAAACTGTTGATGACCGATGAAAGGCGGAAAGGAATTTCTAGATGAAAGAGATTTCCCGGTAGGCAATTAAAATTGGATAGTGAGGGTGATGATGTCAGTTCGGACGGAAGGCTTATGTCATTTAATAAACTTTTCACATTTGTTTTGATATAATGGTGATATATAAATTTATTTTGATATAATAATATAATATATATAAATTTACACCTTAACTCTTATTTTGTTCGCTTATGATTTTTACATTTATGCCATGCATTGTACGTAATTTTTTTTGATTGGCTGGCTCTTTCGACGACAAATTCTTTCCTCAATCGTGGCCATTGTTTGTCGCCAAACATTCAGGAAAAAGGACGCACAAGAGTAAATGTCCTCAATTTTACACCAAACCCAACAAGCAGATTATGTATATGTGTGTGTGTGTGTGTGTGTGTATATGTATATATATATATTGGCCAAGGAAAGGAAATTAATTAAGAAACTATATTAAATGCATTTTTTTGAACATAATTTGGATTCCATTTAGCATCTTGATTTGGGACATAATGATCGATCCTCTATCAATTATTTTATTTTAAATCTAAAATGATTATTACTATGAGTGCGTGCAATAATATTAAGTATATCCGAAAATACTAACGTTTTATTTAAAAAGAAAAAGAAAAAGAAAAAAAATTATGAAATTAGTCCAAATCAACAATCATTTTCTCATTAATAATTAAAATTTTCTCGTGATTATCTTCATTGAAAGTTTGGGTAAACTTATTTTTTTTCCCGAAAATTGTCGTTTCTCATTGTGAATGTGAAAGCCCATTTCTTTAACTAACATAAAACTGCAGCTCGATTGTGATATGAAAATAAATGACAAGAGAAAAGGATTCATACTAAGTTCGATAACAACGAAAGAAATACGTGTTAAGGGCCCAATTGAATTTGGGTACGTCAATTTCGAGCCAATGTAACTTTTGTCTTGTTTTTTGGTAGGCATGTATGAGGTGAGTCAATGTAATTAACCAGAATATTCATCTAATGTTCTTTTCACTTCTTGGTTCATATATACCAAGTTTTTGTTTTTTTTAAGTACAGAAATTAACGTTAATTATGATGCATGCAATTTATTTACTCAACTACATTATATTTGATGAATTTTTAGTGTATAAATTTATATATTATCCATAAACCATATGAAATTACCTTATTAGCAAGTAAATAAAAAAATTTCAATGTCTTTAAAATAAATAAATATAACTCTACTTTTTAATAAGTGATATTGTATAATTTACTACTAGTGTATAAATTTATGTGCTAATATATATCAAATATAAATCTGGAAAAATAATAATGTAAAAGAAAAGAGTATTAACATGTTGGATTATAATATACAGTAATTCATATTTTCAGTACATTTTAATGAACAATAGGTGATTTGGATTTTACAATGTTGTTCTATAAAAATTTTGAGAATATCACTAATGGAACTTTGGAATTGGGCTATAGTTCAAAGAACTCAAACGTAGGATTTGCATTTTATTTATGAGAAATTATAGTGTGTGTATATATATATATATATTTGCTGAAGTATTGAATAATAATTATGGCTGCCTGCTGTCATACGTTCATTGAGATATTATTAGTAATATAATGATAATAATTACTGTTCAATCCATGCGTGCAGTAGCCAAAGCAAAGAAACCTTTTAACATTGCGGCAATTGTGCTTTTAATGCTTTGGGAGTAAACTAAAGAAGAATTTGTCCGAAGGTTTGCCGTCCTCGATGTGCTTAATTTCAAGGAGTTTCAACCACTTGAATCGCTTTGGAGGCGTTGGTCCAAATCCCAACTAGCTTATTGGGATCCTTCGGTTGCAAAGCCTCGATAGTTCCCGCCTTCTGGTTCCTAGTCTGTGTACCGATTTAATATCATTCTGTCAGCTAAAATGTATCGCTTTCGGCAGGTCAAGCACCCACCACTTGCATGAATCTTTGCTTCGATCTTGCAAGCTCTACTGACAAAATTCCAGTGGTTGAGGCTTGGAACCAGGAGGCAGGCGAAGCAATGCGGTTTCGCTGGCATTGGGCCTATTACTGGGAAGTATAGGTGGAGGTGGAGGTCCTCTAAATTAAGGCCCAGTTTTGAGCCCATGTTGACCCAATTAATAAATGGAGACCAAGAAAGTCTTAGCCTGGGCCAACCGAGAACTGCCCCAGCTGGCCTGCTGTCATTAAAAGGCAGCCGACGGTGACTGTGTTTGAATTATTTGAGTTTCGGAGATCTGAGGAAAACGAGAAGCTGAAACTTGAAAAGGTGGGGAAGATGATTTATCGGAAATGGAGTTTGCTAACGGGCCCAGTTGTCATCCTCGGTGGAATTGTGGGAGCGACCGTTGTCGCCCACCTCCTCTTTGTTGACGTAATTTCTTTTGCTCTTTCCC
>JAQSVH010012140.1:0-14489 GCA_029448705.1 Adansonia digitata | reverse complement strand
AGTTGCTACTTGCTTCATTTTGACTCAAATGAACTTTCTTTTGCATATAAACTTTTGACTTATAGTTGAATTATGAAATTCAAATGAAGAGGGTGCGATTAAGAAAATGAAATCAAGAAATTGCTATTGGAAAATGAGGAAGAATCGTTTTTTATGTGCAAATTGAAACGCGTCTAAATTCATGTAAGGGTTGTTGCTCCGTTGCTTTGCCTTAAAATCCTTCAAACATTTTGAATATCCACAGGATCCATTTCTTAAACCAAAGAAGAAGTCTACGGATACGCCACCATCAACCAAGTAGAAAGAAGTTTGAAAGTCGCTTGTTGGTTTTTTTTTTTTTTTTTTTTTGGCACTGGCTTTTCCTGACCTCTCTTGAGCAGGCAAATGCCTAGGTTGTTATTTGAAACGGTTGGTCTTTGTTGAATAATATCAAATCTGGTTTGTTTGTTTGTTGTGTAATTTGGGGGTAGCTTCTCATTTCTCTGTTCTCTTAAAGATTTCCATTGAATCTCAGAACATTGCTTAAAGTTGCATTGTTGCCAGACGGTCAGCTTTGGAAATAGACATGATAAAACATGTTCTAGCCTTTGGTTCCATATATCCATTTTATTTTGTGGGTTTATTGTGTCGATTATAAATTTTGACATTATGCTCCTTGGACTAGTCTTTGAGTGTCGGATTTACGTGTATTTTATTTTTTTATTTTTTTCATATATTTGGAGGATTTTTAGAGAACTATATCTTCGTATTCATATCCGAACGTGTTAGATACGAGTACTTTGAAGAAAATGAAGAGTTGAAGCAAAATAATATTTAGTTATTGCTCCCCATCTGTGCTTATATCTTTGAATGAAAATCATATTGTATGCAGCAATCAAGGCTGACGAGCTTCGTGTTTTGGACCGGAAACCTGTTGAGAATTTGGTAGATGATCTTGATAAATCCATAGTTAAGATTCACTGGAGTGACATATTGCTAATACCTTGTTGCTTCTACTGTTTCAGAACTCTTTAAGTGCCATCAAAATTGGTTTTTATTTCTTTCGGGATTATAGTGAAAACAATAAGGTAATTACAAGCAACAATCTTTGGCCTCCTAGACGTCCTGGATGCCATGATCCATCCATTTCTTCCCAAAATAAATAAAACAAATGCTATTATCTTATCTCAAATCCACCAAAAAATAGTTAAATTATTAATGTTTTAATCTATTTACCATCTCCATTAGTAAATCATTCCAAGAGTCTATGGGCCCTGGTAAGCACCAGTGCAAACAATCATTTTGCACTTCAGCATTCTTATCCTTTGCAAATGGCTGAAACTGCCGATAAGGTCCTGGATGCCCATCAGGCCTTAGCAGCGACAGGCGAGTGGTATCTAGTAATTTCAAGATCACCCCATGTTCAGCTCCTAGAGAAGCAGCTTTCTCAAATTCTTCCAACTCAATATCCCGCATTACAACATCCACATCTCTCATATCAACCTCACCTTCCTTAAATGGCGCGGTTCTGTTACACGTCCCTCCGCTGAACCATTCGCCATTCTCGAAGTGGTCTGGAGTTGTGGTTCTAAGGAAAACGAAAGCTTCGTGACCAGAGTTCACCATGAAGTTCAGCACTGATTTCAGTGCTTTGCGATACGCATATTCAAAACCTAATTCTGTTAAGTTCTTTCCTTGGCAGTAATGGCAGCCTGTCACTGTATCGTTCTCATGATATATCGCAGTTTTTAGAAACCATTTCCCACCGGCGATAACGGCATAATCAAAGCTCTTGTACTGTTCAGTCCATGTTTCGTCGAGTTTATCGAGGTGGAGCTGAATTTCCGACGAAGAAATCCCATTCATATCTTCGAAAATATCAGCTTTCAACAAGAATGGGGTCCAAACCACTGAGAGCGTGAAGTTGTGGGAGGGAAAGTGCCATCTTTTGGATCTGTATTCCTCGTCGTGATAGACCTCGACAGCTTGTTCCACCTGTGGGACACAAGCTGATCAATCATATCATCTGAGAATATAATACTATCGAACAAGACACAACAGAAACATTTGCACAGAAATAACAAATCAGCCTACGGTTGGTCCTTGTGTCAGAATTCTATAGAATGTGCAGAGAGTAAGTACAAATGTTACTCGGATCTTGGGTTTGGATAGGAACATTTAGCCTCACCATTAAATTAGATCATAGTTTATGTGCGTGTGTGTATATATATACATATATATATATACATACATTTATGTATATACATATATATACATACATATATGTATATCGGATTGGATTGGATTTAAACATAGGTTTATTTGGAGTCACTTCTTAATAATAACAGCATGAATCAACTGAATTAAGTTTCAAGTATATAAACCCATTTACCTTGCTTTCCAATTTAGTTTAAAATAGTAAGTCAAGCTTAATCGAATTCAGCTAGCTAACTGGTCAAGTTGAGATGCGAGATTAAAATCCGTAACACCTCAAGAATTTGGCTGACATTCTTAAACTGCCTGTTTTAAACATTAATAGCCTTTTTTTATGTAGGTACTATGAAATTTTAATTTGATCTGAACGTAACAACAGAACTAACCTGAAGCTGATTGCTTCAGAGTCATCAAATGAGAAATTTTGCACGTATCGTCAATCATTTAAGCTCAGAAAACATTTAAAACTTGGACCAAACAATTAAAATTTAAAACCTTTGCACTCCCATGGTAGTTGAACCAGCTAGGAAAGAGACTAGAAAATGTATTAACATCTTAAGACTAACCATCAAAGCAAAGCTGTCATCCACTACTAATTTAAAGACTATCCCATCAAAGCTCAAAAGGAATTAAGATGGGAGACCCACAGCTCGGTCGATTATGCCTTTGGATCCATATAAAGCCAAAACTTGTCTAATAATTTCAAGTTTATTAAAAAGTCTTTATCGATCCAGCAATCAGGAACCTACCCCACAATAAATATGGAAGTTTGCATAAATAGCATAAACAGTACATGGATTGGAGGGTTCGAGACATGTAAATTTTAGCAAAAATTTCGTAGGAAAAACAGACAAACTGTTATTGATAATCACAAAAATTCAATCGTCTTGCAATCTGCTTTGTAGAAGTTAAAATGTAGTTAGAACAGAATCGATGTACCTGAGAGAGAATGCAAAGCAACGACTGGACATGGTTACGGGAGATGGAATCACCAATAAACGCCCACCATTTGTCCTTCATTAAATCAAGAAATTTAGCCGGATCGAATCTGGGTAATTCACAATCCCTGGGATTCCACCGCCAGTGAAGGTAGCCTGAATCGGGTCTCCCATTTTTCATACAATTCTGATGAGCTTCAATTGCATGGCAACTTGAACTTGTGTAAGCAGGAGCTGATGGGTCTGGGACCCAATCCCCCATGAATAGATCACATTCAGCTGCTCCAAGTGCATCACCTTCAATTGAATAAAATTAGTAATAATTTCTAAAGCAAATATGCATATGAATAATTAAAGATTGCTGAAGACAGAAGTAATCAAAGAATAAAGCAATATCAAAATGCAAGTAATCATGGCCATAGCACAATGTCTCAAACCTACCAAATTATAATATTCTGAATCCAAAAACTTTAGCCTATATGCTGAATGATATTTTTAACATAGTGGACTCAAATCCTTTGAAATGTTTAAAGGAAAATTAATGGACAGAGATCTATATGAAGATTACAAATCAATTATGGCTTCCCTTTCAGCTGCTTTTAATAGTTCTCCAAAGCCACTAATTGTATGGTAGTCGAAAATCTCATGTTTGAAGATTGAAAACCAGAACAAATAAAAGCATACTGATCTTAAAAGAAGGGATTATCTCATATCTTAATCTAAATTCATTCAAAAGCTTATTTATATCTGACTAAGGAATCAACAATATGTAGACTGAAAATTAAGAAGGAAAACTCAGAGAGGCTTAACATGAAGAAACACTTAATTTTCCTAACTTTGATTTGCAGTTCACATTAAAACACAATATCTCACCATTCGGAAACGTTTGGCTCTCATTTGCCAACAAATCACCAGAAGGTTCAGAATTGGAAACTTGAAAAGATAAAGAAGGAGAAGAAGAAGAAGAAGATAGAGGAGGGGACTCGGTTATGGCATTAGTGTCAACAAGAGGAGCTGCTGGTGGTGTCCCAACAACGGATGAAGAAAACCTGATAGAATCGGAGACGAAAAGACGAAAAGCAAGACCCAGTAACAGAAACGAGACCGCAAACTTTACAAAGACGTGATGGCGTTTGTGAAATGATGAAGGGTTCAAATCTACCCTCATTTCCTTCACCATCTTGCAGGCGTTTTTTCCACGCTTACCAAGAAAGCTCCCTCTTAATGTTTATAGAAAGAGCAAGAGGAAAAAGAAAGCTGGGATTGATTTGAAAACTGGTTTTTCACAACCACCCAAAGGTGTTTTTTAGATTGAAGTTTTTAAGTTGGAGTTTGAGTAAATTGGGTGGGTCAAGTTTACTACAAGGACGTGTCTTTACTACGAGACTTAGAGAATTGAGATTGCTTGTTGGATTTTTGTGTTTGTGGTATTTTGGAAATGTTTGGCCGATGAATATACATTAACTAAAAGTAAAAGTAAATTTGATAATTTTATATACAATTATATAAATATAATATGTATAAAATTAAAAAATATGATATGATACGATACGATAATGAATATATTTTTAAAATTTGTTTAATATAACTTATATTATATCAAAATTGATATAAATATAAAAAATTTTAAATATGATTATGATATGATAAAATATATGAATATGATATAAATACATGAATTACTAAATTTAAGTAAAGAAAAAAAAATCAGAGGTTTCATTTCATTGTCACTAAAACATACTGAAAATTGCTTGATTTCTTCCTTGTCTTTTGATTTATAGTTAGGTACAGGTCAAGAAAGAGAGAATCATCCAACAAATCCCCACAAGAAACAAATTTGCAGAGACTTAACTTTATGTATTTATTTCTTGTAAATATGAATGAGGGTTTTAAGTTGAGAGGGTAATACAATATTGGTGGCTTTATAATTTGAGTTTGTTTTCTTATATACTATAAGTTTTTAAATTTTTTAAGCAAGTTGAATAAAATATTTAAATATTTAATTTATTTTTAATATTTATAAGAATGTGTATCGTTTTGTTAATCTTACTTATAAAATTTAAAAAAATTTTACCGATGAAAGATAAAGATAATTTCTCTTATGATTTTTGCAACAAAGGCAAGTATTGTTTTTCCATCCTTGGAATTTGCTTGTCATCTAATATAACAGAATTCAATGTGATATATGTATTTGTTTGGGAGAATCATTCACTCAAAACTTCACCGATCTTTAAATTACTTTTAACAAATTAATTAAAGTTAATTTAATGGCATGGCCTAATGGGACTATTAAATAAGAATTGACTGCAAATTTCAAATCATTTTTCCAAATACAACCATATATATGTATATTCTGGTGTCATGTATAATAAAGGTAACAATATTGCAAACATTTAGATCTAATCCACATGGGCTGCCCTTTCCCCGCCCACAGCTTTACCACCTTACATCTATAATTAATATAGTGAGGATGCCAAGGCACAGCTGGCTAAAACTTATTGTTACTCGTTCTAAGCCTGTAATATCATGAATGGACCACTACACCAACTTGTCAATTATAAATTTGATCATCCCTTTTAATTGGAATATTTAAGGTAACCCCAAATCTTGATGCTTTAAAAACATTGTTCTCTTTGTTTTGCTTTTTCTATTACATAATGTTAATGGATCGATTCAATTGCCAATTGCCGCTGATTTAATTAGTTTTTTTTTTTTTGTGTCATTTTTTTTATATGTTTTGCGCCTGCTTTTTCATATTTGATTTGCTTTTAGTTCATTTCATTCTTCTTTTGCTGTCTGGCCTTCTTTAAGCCATGAATTTTATAGTATGATTTTATTCTTGCGGTTCCAAAAGAGGCATTTAGTCAATATAAGGTCACTATACCAAGTACCAACCAAACACCTATTAGGAATATATATGTATATATATATTGGTGGAAACATGAGAAACCAAGACGCTTAAACTAAAGTAAACGTTGATTTAAGAGATGAAAATAAGACAACAAACTTTGAAAGATGAGATATTGGTCTCATGTGCCACGATGAGTGTGAAAATGTAATTATTTAATCGACTAAAAAAAAGTTTTAAGAATCAGCCCACGAGGAGCAACATGCCATGAATGTTAGTACATCTTTCGTATTATTGTCCCAGTCCCATGCAACAGTGAAATTTCTTTATTTTTACAAGAATTACGTGGGTCTTGATGTTGGTTCGTGTGCCAATGTAAGCATTGCCACATTGGGTGATGTCTTATCAAAAACCAACCAGTTATGCAGTACTTTACAAGTGCTATTTCCATCGTTCTTGTATTAATAATAATCTTTAAAGTTTACGATGTTTGAGAATCTGGGTCGTAAATTTAATTAAGGGGCAATCGACCTTATTTTCCATCTTTGAACAACAATTAAAACTGAAGAGCTTAAGATAGGAAGACGCCATCTGGTTCTTTTCTTTTTTTTTTTTTGAACTTTTTGCTGAAGAAGAAAAAGATAAAGGTGGGAAGAGGCAATGGGCCCATTCCAGGGTTTAGGCTCAGCCGCTACGCTTAGCTACAACGGAGGCTCTAAGGGAGGTCCACTTAGTACCCTGACCTGATGAGTACCGAAGAGTCATAGGGATTAGGGCCTAAGGCTCCCAAAGCGCATGTCTTCCTGTTGTGTCGTGTCGTGTGCTGCGCCAGATAAACCAATGATCGTCTGGGCCAATCTGCTAAGACATTCGAGCTCATTCTACAGTTACTTCACATGCCAACTCAGTCTTGAGTCTGATCACAGGATCTAACTCAATTCTTTTGCTGCATTCAGATTGTCCCTGGTCAGCATTTACACAACGTCCCATTAACTCTATTTTCTGGTTTTAATTTTCTTTTACCGGGAATTTGGTTTTCTGGTTTTAAATTTTCAATGTTGATAACTAGGAAATCCAGAGAAAAGCCAAATACATTCGATAAATAATAAAACAAAATTTACATAACTTTGCATATGCAAAATGCAGCATAGAGAAAAGCAATCATTTAGAATGTGTATTGTAACAACCAGTGAAAAATATCAAGTAAATCAGAAACCTTATCGCTATTATAAGAAACCATTCAACATGGACAAACCCAGAGTAGCTACAGAAACATCATTTCGGGTTTCAGACCTTCCAACCGGCTTCCCGAAATGGTTATTTTATCCACTTGATTTAGAATGAACCAAAACAATTTTTGTACCAGCAGGAAAACTCCGGGGCTCGTTTTGAAATCATTATGCAGCTGCTCTTGGAACTTTCATGCCGAAACCATGCTTCACTTTCTCCACTCTGTTCAAAAAATCATATCAAGAATGCTTAAGGATAGTTTCCTAAGGAAGAAATCCCACCTTGAGATACAAAATTCTAAATAGCAATAAAAAATAATAGAAAAATGAGTTCAAAGTTATAATGGATACAATAAAGCAAGAAAAAAAACCGATGATTTTGCTAAAGAGACAGCTTTCCAAAAAACCTACTGAACTGGACAATGTTGAAATGATGTACTAAAAATAAATATTTTATTACTGACAAGTAGACTTTAGTATCATCAACCAAAAATGTAGGAATGATGTACTACTCTTACAATCATTTACGAAAAGGAAATCTCCCATGAATGTTATTACAGCCATCAACCACTATCAAAGCACGGAAAGTACCAACCATCCATGTAGCCCTAGTTATATCACCTGAAAAAACCCATCAACCCTATTTCTTTTCATGCTAGGATATCTCAAAGCCATGTCTTTGCAACTTAAACTAAGATCTCATTGGCCTCGAGGCTTATTCCGAAATCCAACACTCATAAAGAAGTACTAGAATTGTGGCAACTAATGATTACTGTATAAAAAATTCATGAGCATATCAGCACTCATTAACCTGCAGGATGAATTTAAAGAAACAGGGCTCTTTTTCAACTAGTTCTACTTCTATCAACAGTTAACTACCTAACAAAAAGCATGTATAACGGTATAAGGTGATGAACAAAAACTTAAAAAAACAAAAAACAAAAACAAAAAAAAGGTCAGAATTAGCTCTCACGTTGGGGCAAGTTTGCCAAGGCAATCTAGCTCTTCGCCAGTGTCCTCATCCAGGACTCTGCCCGATATCTCAATGATGTAAGATCTATCTCTATCGGTTGGAAGCCCTCTATCGGCAAGCAAGTCCAAATCTTTCTGATGGAGCTCTCTACCATTTACAAAAACACCAGTGGTCCCACCAGCACAATTTTCTGGCATCGGATAGTTAAATTCTTCGATGAATGGCTGCAAGAGAAATTCAGCTTAAAAAACGTTTATTGGCAAAACCAAACAACAACAAAAACGTGTATCTACTAATATCTAGGTAAGAATTATTTGATCTTACAGGAATTATGCCAAGACAAGGCCCACCAAGAACACCCCAGAAACCAGCTCGAAAATCATACCTGATTTAGGCATGTGCAATAAAAGAACATAAATTATTCAAATGCCCAAGAAACTACAGGCGCAAAAAGCAAATAGACTATAGTTAGATAAAGCAATATCAGGATCAGATTTTATTTATCATTCAATTTAAAAATAATTTTGTAGATCCATTCCTTTACATAGGAATGTACATGCCCATCACGATTGCCATACATTGAAACTAAAGTCATAGCAGATAAAAAGAAAATCAATGTATATTTACCAATACTGCCCAGGCTGAATTGGTCCAGCCAACTTTTCAGCTTTTTTAAGTACACGTTCAGGTATAGGATGCCCGTTAACTGAAACATTACTTTTCCCACGATCCTCTGTTTGATTAAATCTTGAGAAATCCTTAAAACTCTTCTTGATAATATTTGCAAAAAATGATTCACCTCCTTTTGACATTTTCAGTTGATCATCTTCTCTGGCTGCATCCCCTGAATCTTGAGAAATTCCGGTATTAGAGTACTCATCGAATGACACCTCCATCTCAGCAGGTAATGATGCCTCTTTTAAAGAATTTTGTCGTGCGGTAGCCTTGTTTGACACAACTTTCTCATGATCAGAGCGATTACTATGATTTCCCTTCCCAAATCGTTTGACTGCATTGTTGCTGGACGAGTGATCAAAGTGCTCTTTAAGAGGAGAGCCGGCGGGTGGGGAAGATAAAGTGGGTTTGACTGGCTGCTGGACAGAATTCGCTTCCCCTCTTGAAGCTATTAAAACATCCAGACTGTTGTCATCCTCAGAGGTGCTTGGAGATGAAGAGTGAAAGCTTTGCATTTCCTGAGGTCTGACTGAGTTCAAAACCTGGCCCACTAACAATGCAACAGGTTCTCTGTCCATTGACTGAAAATCATAACCAGAATGCTCATAGTCATCAGACGAGTAGTTAGTGACAATTCGGTTCGCACGGCCACGGAAATACGAGGAACTATCATTGACAACTCCATTAGAGTTATCATCAATCTCTCTTGTTTCTGCATGATCATGAAGAACCAGCTTCTTGTTGACGACAGTGAAGTTTATTACAGTTGAACAGGCTCCACAACGTAATTTATGTTCATTTTTCCCCATGAGCAGCAATTTCCTGGGCATTTGTACTAATTCAAAGCAATTATGACACAAAATAAATGGAGCACCACCAGCTATAGGACGAATACGGCGGCCACCACTGGTGACCACCACCCTCTGGGGACGGCACTGAACAAAACCACCTATGTCTGAGTTAAAATCACTTGGCCATCTACCATGAGCTTGTGTATCACGCATGTTCAATGGAGGCATCGTAGTCCTAGAACTATGGAAATGTGAACTAAAAGTCCCATGGTTCTCAACATGATACATCGGGTTACAACGCCCATCAGGGAACCTTTTCTTGCCAAATGAACTGGGTGGAACAGGTGCTGCACCTCGCCGATATTTCTCATAACAATGAAAGCAAGAACAAGAAGCCTGGTGCAACACTGAACTTTGTGGATATGGCATAAATGTGTCATGATTACCTTCCATATACTGCCCAGAAAAGTATGGATGTGGTGGCTGTTGTTGGTATTCTCCATGCAACTGGTGTGGAGCTCTTCCAAGCATTTGGGATCCAAAAGAATCTCCATATGCAGGAATATGATTTGGATCGTGCATCGGAGGATACAACCCATACCGAGTCATATCGTGCCCAACAGGATAAGTAAATGGTTCTGGAAAATGACTAAAATAAGAGGGTCCTGCTCCTGCAGCGTGTTTATCAGGTCCATAGAGAGGCATTGGGGACTTCTTTGATCCGGAAGACCCATTTGGAAACCAGGAATCAGCACCACCATAAGACTCCGGAGGAACAACCCTCCCAAGTGTAACCTTCTCCTTTGGTTTATCGACCACATCACAAGACCGACTAAGTTGCTCCTTTAGCTCATCTAGCTTCCTCAGAAGCTCAGCTCGATCTTGTTCAAGGTGAATTCTACTAGAACCATCCTGGTCGGTTCGATTCTGCAATGAATCGCTATGACCATAAGAAGAATCCAAATGATGGTTTGACGGGCCTTCATCTGGATGATTTGAAGTAGAAAGCCGCACACCTTCAACAACAGCTGTTGGAATTCTCTGAAACCCCTCAATCTCTCCTTGCTTCCCAGCTTGCCAATCTGACATCTTCCCCACTCTTTGTAATCCACCAGTACGTCCAAAATTGGAATCCAAATCCTCCTGTGCTCTTCCAACAGAATTTACTATTTCATCCTTATTCCTGCTAATGTTAGTTGCATTCTCAACAGACCATTCATCACCAGCAACCTTAGATTCATTCCTACTTCTATCAGTGCAGTCAACATTATTCTTCTCCAGATCACTTTGATCGCATCTCAAAGAGCCAGTACTTGACTTAACATCTGTATCAGAGGCATCACTTGAGTCTACTATTCCCCTTGCTGAAGGAATTTGGGATTTGCTAGAAACTCCACCAAGCTTGTCTTCTTCTGACTTCTCAGAGAAGGTATCTGCTTCTCGATTCCTAATATTTGCTGCTAAGAGAACAACATTCCACTATTAAAATTAGGAAATACAATAAAGTTCATGGAAGATCAAGACCTAAAGGTTCAGTAAATAACAAGAAACTGTAATCCGAAGCCTTGAATGATTTCATTATTTTGATCGCAGAGTTCTGTTATTACACTAATATACTTTTATTACTATATCGGCTTCTAACAAACGAAAATGGTGAGGCTCAAGCCCTCTAAATTCTTTCCTTTTCTAATGAATATGGTAGGTTTAATCATCAATCCAATTAGTGTAGCACGAAGTAAATGAAAAGAACAAAGCCCAACTTCGAATTTTCCAAGAATGCTCCTTGCCATTGCTGATAAATACAAAAGAAATAACTAAAAATTGGATTCTAATAAGTTTTTCCTAGTCCAAAACACCATGCATGACCCATACCTTAAAGGTACCTAACCCTTCAATTTAAGCAATTGGTTCAAATTTCAACATATAAAGGAACAAGATTAACACGGATCAATGACCCAAAATCAAGTTTCTTTCTCTTGCATTCAGCAACTTTCTCATCAACCAAACAAGCAACTAGAGAAAAAAAAAAAAGAGAAGAGAAAGGAGAGGTACCTCGAAGAACAGCACCGCAGCCACCACACTGGTAAACAGAATAATCAGCAAGCTCTGGAAGAAGGTTTTCACACTTTGGACACCGAACCAACCTTACTTTGGTTGACTCGGCCATTTTTTGAGTCATTCAAAGCCCTACCAACGAATAAGAAAACGACGTTACACCAAAAATAATTTAGAATCCTTCCATTATTCTTTTAAAGAGCTCAAAAATCTCTCATTAATCTGGCAACAGCAATCACCGTCAAACTCGTTTTATTTAAGTAAAAAACAAATCTTTCTAGCCAAAACCCAAAAACTATAAGAGAACAAGGGGAAAAAAGGGCAGGACGTGATAAGCTGAATAGATGTTGTCCTTTTTTTAAGCAAGTATCTCTTTCGTTTTCTTGGGTTTCTCAAAGAGCAAACAGCAAAAGAAAGCTGTGAATAGTTGTTAAAGACAATTTAGCAGGGAACTACAATGAAGTAACAGAGAAATTGTGATAAAACCCTGAAATTTCCAGTCCAAAGAGGATAGTATGAGTTTTCTGAAGAAATCTGAGTTAATACTCTGCTCTATTTTGTTCCAGTTTGGAGAAGAAAGAAACGAGCAAAAAAAGAACAAACAAAAAAAAAAAAAGTTAAAAACCAAAAGCAGACAAAGAAACCGAGTTCATAGGATCGTTTCCCAACATCGAAGGGAAAGAAAGCAAACCTCCTCATAAACCATTAAACGACGGCGTATGGACTTCACTGTGTAATCTGCGACCTTTTTCAGACTACTATAATTTATTTTATTTAACATTTTTTTCTACCTTCAGAACTTTATTCGGTCCAATATTATGCTTTATTAGGTATCTTTCCTTTTTCCTTGTTTGCGACATGTGAAGGAAAAAAAAAAAAGCAGTGTTTTGGCCGTTGTAAAAAGAAGTGAAAGGGGCTGCCTGCCTTGGTGGAAAAATATGCAAAATCCCTTTCACTTCCCCTTTTTCTTTTTAACATCTGGGAAAAAGGCCGTAATGGTAAGCGAATGTGAATGAGATTTATTAGTGTCCCACAGCTCACCCAACATCCAATCTGGTCCCACTCTCTTCTTACTAAAATAAAATTTTATTTTAAGAATATTGATTAAATTCTTTATTGTTGTTTACCTCCTTTTGTCTCGTACATCAACGTTGCACGTCTCTTATTGCCTTGTTTTGTCATTCAAATACAATGATGGAACTTCCTTCTTCGGTCAGAATGATAAAAATTTTTTTTCAAACCTAGTTCTCTAGAGCTGTCTTCTTTTGCACCCGACGAGGTTTGAAAATGGAAAGAAAAAATATATATATATAATTATTATATTATTTTTTAAAATTTTATAAAAATAATTGATTTAATTTTAAAAAAATAAAATTGAAGTTTAAGATCTTAGAGGATATCTATAAGCATCCATTGAGGAATTTTTCTTTTTTTAAACCCTGACATCAAAATTGTGTTACTATAATTGTATATGATTATGGAAACTATGAGGTGGGGAGTGTTGAGGATTGCAGGATTGAGATTGCCGGTGGTCGCCTTGGAATATGGTAGGTTTTGATGATGATGGATGGTAATGAAATGTAAGATGAAATGTTGACTTAAAATTAAAATGTTTTGAATTTATTTATTATTTAAATTATATTTTTTAATTTATTTATAATATTAAAATTCGAGACGTTAGTTGAAAATTTAAATTATAATTATTAACAAGTATTTTTTAGAAACATCGTTAATCCAATACGGCATTAACCAAGTAAATATATAAAATAAGATATGGGAAACACGAATAGTAATAAGAAATAATACATGAACGGTATCAAGAAATAGCACACGATCAATATCAAGAAACAATATTTTCTTACCGATGTTGCTAGATAATCCGATTGAATCAAGATAGAAACTCTAATATTGGGACTATATTCACTTTGGCTATCGAGTACTTAATAAAATTCGTAATTTATCTCTCATGTCTCTTCAATATCAACAATAGCGAATCCAGAAGATGCAGCGAATGGAACGAGAAAATGAAAAGAACAGAGGAACGGACTTCAAAACTGTTTCGAACAGTTTATTTAAATCAAAACTGAACAAGCAAAACTTTTCCCGAGAGACAAAATTCGAACAATTTGAATAAGAATAAAAATATATAGGTTTTAAATATTTCAAAGGTTTGGGCTTACAAAAGGTAAGACACGCTTCGCATTTAATCTAAATTTAAAAATGGTTAGCATTTATCTAGTTTAAATCCTCATCCTTTACAAATGCTTAGAATACCCCTTGGAACCCAGCCTCATCTTGAGCCTTACCTATACAGACTAGATAAATTTACCTCACGTATTTTCATTAGGAGATTTTACCATGCATAAACACCAACCAATTTTTTTATTTTCAAGTGGATATTTTAAAATCAATTTCTCATTTAATATTGATATAAAATTATGAGACATAATTATATATCATGTATTTACGTATAATAACACATATATTTATACACATATTTCATAGTTATATATATATTTATATATTCAATTGATATTCAAAAAGTACTTCTTTCTTTTACAATAAATTTGTTAGCAGGTTCAGTAACCATTGAACTGATTTTATATGAAGGTAATTGTGAATTTACAATCATAATCGAATATAAACCCTACATAAACAAAATCATGACAACAATTGGTGTGGTTCTTTCCAAATTCCATCCCCAATCTTTTATCGCTCTTCCTTCGGTTTTAAGACTGTCACCGCCACTTTGATTTATTTGATGGATACATCAAAAAAATAATGCTT
>JAQSVH010012118.1:0-11801 GCA_029448705.1 Adansonia digitata | reverse complement strand
GGTGATAAAATTCCACTAGGTGGGACTACTTACACCAAAGGTTTTCATATAATGACTAATTATAATGGAACTATACTTCCAAAGTGCTTATTGACAATGGTTCAGCTTTGAATGTCATACCAAGCATTACTTTATCCTGGTTGCTAGTAGATTACAGTCAGCTTAAGCATAATCAAACAATGGTTAAAGCTTTTGATGGAACCCCTTTGAAGCTAAATTTCATGTATTAGATATTTCCCTTACATACAATTATCTCTTGGAGTAAGCCCAAATACACTTTGCTAGTGCTGTACCATCTTTCTTTCATCAAAAAGTCAAGTTTATAGTTGATGATATGTTTGCTAGCATATCCAAGGAGGAAGACATAATCGCCATGACTTCAACAAATACTCCTTGCATTGAAGTAAATGCAGATGCAAAAGAATGTTCATTTAGAGCATTTAAGGTTGCCAATGCTACTTTCATTATGAAAGGATCTCCACTTTTGAAGCTTCATCTGTCAAAAAGCACTCGTATAGGTTTAAAGCTCACGGTGGGAAAAGGTCTTGAGTAAGAAAAGGGCTTAGCAACTGCTAATAAGGGATAAGTCGATCTGTCCAAATGGCTAGCAAAAGAGATAGGTATAGAGTGGGCTACAAACCTAAAAAGAACTAAAAAAGAAAGATTAAGAAAAGAGCTAAGGGAAAGAACTCGAGTTAAGATTTGGTTCTTTATCCATCCTTGAAAAAAACCTTTTGTTACGGTGAAATATCAATCATGTTGCTCAAGGAAAAGAAATAAGCGATAACATGATGGCAATCATTCTAAGTTCTGAGAATTTTTAAGTGAATGCAATTAAGTCAGATGATGAAAAACCAAGGAATGATCATGCAATCTGTCCTTATCCTCTTAGATATGTCTAGACAAATTAAACTATTACTGATAGAACTATAGTGTCCAGGCTTAATCCAAAGTAATTCTAAGAACCCACCTCATTTGTTTTAGCCTAAAACATATGAGGATCTTTTTTTAATAGGCATAAAAATGTCACATCATCATTTTTAGAAATAAAATGCATGAACTGTTTATATACATATTCTTTTTGCCCATTTTCACATCCATATTTTTTTTATTTCCACATATGCATATATGAATTACTCCATATTTTCTTGTTTGCCTATTTTTATTTTGTTTCCTTTTATAGATCTCTTGACAAAAAAAAAGAGGATGACCTCTTTCAGGATTCAAAAGGTGATTTTAAATAGCGCATTTGTTCGAACAAGGATAATCTTGTAGAAAATTTCAATGATTGCACTTTGCCACCTAATTTGTTGAAATTAATTGAGTAGAAAGATAGGTGAATAATGCCTCATAAAAAGCCCACAGAGGTTATAAACTTAAGGGAAAGGATGATAGGAAAAAAGTCAAAATTAAAACTGTTATCACATTTGCCACTAAAATAGAGCTAATAAATCTGCTTTAGAAGTTCCATGATGTTTTTTCATGGTTATATCAAGATATGCCCAGCTTAGATCTAGAAATTATAGTCTATGTTAAAACCAGGATGCAAGCTAGTTCAATAGAAATTGAGGAGGATAACGCCAAAAATGCTATTAAAAATAAAAAAATAGGTGAAGAAACAATTTGATGCCAGTTTTTTAAAATGGCAAAGTACCCGATATTTGTTTCTAACATTGTCCCAGTTTCCAAAAAAGATGGGAAAGTTAGAATTGCCTATTTTCTTCCATGGATGGATTTTTGGCTTATAATCAGATTAAAATGGCACTCGAAGGCATGGAAAAGATAACTTTTGTCACTGTTTGGGGCACTTTTTGTTATAAAGTGATGCTATTTAGGCTGAAGAATGTAGAGGCAACTTATCAAAAGGTAATGTTCATTTTATTCCACAATATGATGCATAGAAAAAATTAAAGTATATGTTGATAACATTATTGCCAAGTCTCCTCCAAGAAGAAAGGCATGTTGCATATCTATAAAAATTACTCGAAAGGCTAAAAATATATTAATTAAAGTTAAACCCTGTAAAATGTACTTTCGATGCAAGATCAGGAAAGTTATTAGGCTTTATTGTAAGAAAAAAGGGATTGAGATTAATCCTGATAAAATCAAAGCCATTCAAGACCTGTTGTCCTCGCACGCTAAAAAAAAAGTAAAATGCTTCCTCAAAAGATTGAATTACATTAGCCATTTTATTTCTAACTCATGAACAAATGTGATATAATCTTTTAACTTCTCTAAAAACATAACCTAGGAGAATGGGATGAAGATTGCCAAATGGCATTCAAAAAGATGAAACAATATTTGGTAAATCCTTTAATCCTAGTACCACTAGTCCTAGGGCTTCCCTTATATTGTACCTTTCAATCTTTGAGTAATCAATAGGATGTGCTAGGGCAACACAATGAGACTAGTAAGAAAGAATGGGCAATTTATTACCTCAGTAAGAAATTTTTGGATTATGAGCAATCAATTATGTTATGCCCTAGTTTGGACTGCAAAAAGGCTCAAGCAATATATGCTCTATCTTATTACCTAGTTGATTACAAAAATAAATCTGATCAAGTATCTTTTTGAAGCTCCAGCATTGTCTAGAATAATAGCAAGATGGTAAGTCTTACTATCAGAATATGATATAGTTTATGTGGGCCAAAAGCAGTTAAAAAAGTGTTATTATTGAATTCCTAGCAATCCGAGCCTTTGATGATTATTAGCCATTAGATTTTGATTTTGTAATGAAAATTTGATAAATGTTTCTATAGAAAGGTGATTGAACAGAGGAACTGAATGGAAAATGTATTTCCATGGGGCCTTAAATGCTTTATGTTATGGAATTGGAGCAATTCTCATATCCCTACAAGAAAATTACTATCATTTTATTGCTAAGTTAGATTTTGATTCAAAAATAATGTGGCAGAATATGAAATATGTGTCATAAGACTTTGTACAGTCATTAAGAAAAATGTTTGAGTGTTAAAGATCTATAAAGATTCAACCTGGGTGATCTATCAGCTACGTGGAGAATAAAAAAAAATTATGATTCGAGTTTGGCCTAATATAAAAACTTGATTTTTGAATTGTTACAAGAGTTCAAGAATATGGGTTTTATTCATTTGCTTTAAGATGAAAATTAAATAAGAAAGAAAAAGTAATCTTGATTTAGATGAACTCGTATGAGTCTCTTGCATGTTGTCACAAAGTTAAAGCTGAGCCGGATGGTCATCCATGGTATTATGAAATTAAAAGGTATCTAAAAAATTAAGAATATCTAGACAATGCCTCTGAAAATGACAAGAAAACCTTAAGAAGATTAAAAATGGGCTTTGTTCTAGATGGCAAGATCTTTTAGAAGATGATCAAATGTTATTAAGATGCATGGATGCTCCTAAAGCATAGAGAATTTTAGAAGTAGTAAATGAAAGAGTTTATGGAATTCATGCCAATAGGCATAAAATGGCAAGACAAATTATGAGATTGAGCTATTTTTAGATGATATGAAAGGAGATTTATAAAGTATACCTAAAAATGTCAAATTCCAAGGCTAAGTAGATAAGATTCATATGCCGCCTTCCCTACTACATGTCATAATTGCTCCGTGGCCCTTTTCTATATGGGGTACGGATGTTACTAGGCTAATTACCTCTGTAGCTTCAAATCGTCATTGTTTTATCTTGGTGGCTATAGATTATTCCACCAAATAGGTTCAAGCTACTTCTTATGCAAATTTAACAAAGTCGACAGTGATAAAATTTTTAAAGGCTAATATTGTTTGTCAATTTAGAATACTTGAAAGGATTATAACAGACAATGCCTCTAACTTGAATAATAAATTTATGATGAAGATGTGTACCCAACTCAAGATTTTTCACCATAATTCAGTAACATACCATCCAATAATGAATAAAGCAGTGGAAGCGGCCAATAAAAATATTAAAAAGATTATGGCAGACTTATAAAGATTGGCATGAAAAACTCTATTTTGCATTTTTAGCATATCAAACTTCAATTCAGACCTCTACTAGGGCAACACCTTACTCGTTGGTATACGAAATAGAAGTCATTCTACCAATTAAGGTTGAAATTCCCTTCCTTCGGGTATTGATGGAAACTAAATTAAAGAAAGTTGAGTAGGTCCAAGATCGCTATGAACAATTAAACTTTATTTAAGAAAAGAGGCTACGAGTGATCCAGCATGGATAGATGTATTAGAAAAGAATGATGAGAGCCTATGATAAGAAAGTCTACCTAAGGCAATTTCACAATGGAAAATTGGTATTAAAGAAAATCCCTCTTAACTAAAAAGAACTATGTAGTAAATGGGCTCCAAATTGGGAAGAACCCTATGTAGTTCAAAAAGCATTTTCTGGTGGGGTGTTAATTTTGTCATAAAGGGATAGGCACACTTTACCCAATCTTGCCAATGTTGATAGTGTAAAAAGGTATTATGCCTAAAAGGTAATTTTTTTTAAAACAAAAAAAGATAAAAACAAAAAAATAAAAATAAATAAAAATAGAAAATAAATAAATAAAAGGTGTAAAAGGGGAGGCCTCGAGTTGAAAACCCAAAAAGGGCAACTTGGGCAAAATTATGCATGAGATGAAGTCTGTTGAATACTCAAGAGTAAAAAAAAAAAAAAGGCACTATGCAATCAAAGATATCTATAAGAGATCAGTCCACGTAAAAACAGTGCCCATTCAGGAAAGACTTTTGAAGAATTGAATGAGAGATTTTAACTATCCCAATAGTATCCAATTTTGTTCTATATATTGTAAATATTCTTATTAAAAAACTAATATTGTAATCTTTCCCCCTATTGGAATATAAATATGCATCTCTATTCATATCCTCGTCATTTCATTTATGTTTTTGTCACATCCCATTTATACCTTGGTCATTTTATTTATACCTTTGTCATGTGCATATATTTCTAATAAAGATGATTGACATTTTAGTCTAAAAAACAAAAATATTTCTTTGCATTACTTTGGATTGAAGTTAAACATTATAGAGACCTTAGTTACTATTTCAATTCTTCAAACATTTTAGGAAAGGTTAAAATCAATTGATAACATGGTTAAGTATCATCAAATAAAAAAGGATTTGGAAGTCGTGATTAAAGGACATTTTTTATAAGAGAAAAATGAATTCTTCATAAGAAGCTTTAGATGCAAGCATCATCAGCCTTATTCGCCTTATTAAGTTATAACGAACTCTAGACCTAAGCTTCGATAGCCTTGTTTCGTTTACCTAAAGGAAATAATATTCATAACATTTTTTGAAAATGCCTTCAACCCTCAGTATCAGAATAGGTTCATTTTGCCTAAACCATCTCCTGATGATACCTTTGAATTGAGGTTCAGGCATTGACTCTTTTGGCCAAAATGGAAAATAATTTCACAACATTTTTTGATAATGCTTTCTAATTCCAAAATAGGTAGGATAAAAAATAATGAATAATTATCAAATTCATAGAATGTATAAAGGAATCATGTGAATTCAACATATGCATCTACATGTTTTTATATTTAATAATTAGCATTAAAGTTAAGCGTGATGCTGAAGAAGAGCAATAATCATGCTTATCCCCTCAAAATCGAATGGTAAGTCCCTTATCTTTTCAAATGGATCAAGCATCAAATGTTATCCCAGCACCTTTTTTAATTTTTGGGTTGTCAATTTCATCTCGATCAACCTTTTTTATTAATTGACATGTAGGTTTTATCTCGATCAAGCCTTTTTATTTGTTAACTTGTTAGTTTCATCTTGATCAACCCCTTTTATTTGTTGACTTGTCTGTTTTATCTCTGTTAGCCCCTTATATTTGTTAACTTATTAGTTTCAACCTGGTAAACCTTAATTTTATTTTTTGACTTATCAGTTTCATCTCGATCAACTGTTTTTATTTATTGACTTATCAGTTTCATCTTAGTTGACCTTTTTTATTTGTTGACTTTTTGGTTTTATCCCAATCAACTTTTTTTATTTTTTGATTTATCAATTTTATGTTGGTTAACCCCTTTTATTTATTGACTTGTTAGTTTTATCTCGATCAACCTCTTTCATTTGTTGACTTATCAGTTTAGTCCTAGTCAACCCCTTTTTATTTAGTGCCTTGTCAATTTTATCTTAGTCAACCCTTTCATTTATTAACTTGTTGATTTTGTCTTAGCTAATCTCTTTTTATTTGTTGGCTTGAAGATTTTTTCTTGATTACCTTTTTTACTTTTTGACTTCTCGGTTTCATCTTGATTAACTTTTCTCCACTATTGACTTGTCGATTTTGTTCTGATCAACCTTTTTTATTTTTTAACTTGTCAGTTTCATCACGGTCAACTGTTTTTATTTGTCGACTTGTTGGTTTCATCCTACCTAACCCTTTTTATTCATTGACTTATAGGTTTTACCCTGGTCAACTTTTCATCCTCTATTTTGTTGACTTATAGTTTTTGTCTCGATCAACTTTTCTGTTTTGTTGACTTATAGGTTTTGTCTCTGTGAACTTTTCTTTTTGTTAACTCATAGGTTTTGTCCTAGTCAACTTTTCTCTTTTGTTGACTTGTAGGTTGTCCCTATCAACTTTTCTTTTGTTGACTTGTAGGTTTTATCCCAGTTACTTTTCTCCTCTATTGAGTTATAGGTATTGTCCTGGTCAACTTTTTATTTTCATTGACTTAAGGTTTTACCCCGATTAACTTTTCATCTTTTCTTTTTGTTGACTTATAGGTTTCATCCCTGTCAACTTTTTTTTCTAGTGGACCTACATGGTATTATCTTAGTCAACCTTTCTTTTTGTTGACTTTCATGGTTTTGTCCCACTTAACCCCTTTTGACTTAGGTTTCACCTTATTCATCATTTTAATTTAAGGTTTCTCCTTTTGGTCAATTAGTTTTTATATTCATTTTTAGTTTAGTTTATTTTTCAAAAGCTTAATGACCTGAAAAAAAATTATATCTATTTGGTCTTTGCCCTATTACTAATTCTTAATAACGATCAAAGAAAGGTAGCTATAGATAGCTAATTTCATCCAGGTCACTTTTCTGATAATCTTGAATATTCGAGATTGAGCACTTACAGCCACTCTTATTAGAAATGATCTTTTTCAGATGAGTTCAATGTTTTATCTCTAATTTTGAATATACAAAACAAATATTTAAGAGACCAATTATTTTTTAACATATTCTTGTCAAAATTTTGAAAATGTATTTCTCTAGATGATATCAATGTTAAAGTTCCTAATTTTAGGAATTTTTTCAAGAATTTTTCGTAAAATTTTGGAAGTTGACTATCATATATTTTTACAAATACTAGTACAGATTTATGTTGATACTCACTCCAAAAATTAGAAATATTCAAGGCAAAATTCATATTGGCATTTTATACCCTCAGGGCTCAAGTTGCCAATTTTAGTAATTAATTTTGAATTTTTCTCGCGAAGTTTTCTGGGTAAAATTATTTTGAATTTCAAATTTTCATCTTTACTATTTTGTAAAATAATATTTTAGAAAAATATATTTTATTTAATTCATTTTATATACGTTTCAATGTATTTTTTCAATTTGTTGGTTCTAGCATACAAACTTTCCTTTATCTGTAAAATTTTTGGTGAAATTTTCTCAAGTTTTGAATTTTAATATTCTTTAAATATTCACATTTAACCACCATTAAATCAGTTTTTCAAAATTCATTTATTTGTTATGAATTTTAGAATTTTTTTGTTTTTGAAATATGGAGTTTTCTACTCCATGAATTTTTTCGAAAATTTTTTTCTAAGTTTATATATTTTTTAAATTCCTCAAATATTATTGTTTAACTCATATTGAATTAGTTTGGGAAAATTTCTTTGATTTTATCAGTTTTAATTATTCTTTTGAAATTCTTCTATTTCCAAAATACATAGTTTTCAACTTCATAAATTTTTTAAAAAGTTTTTCTTAATTTATAATTTTTAAAATTATTTAAATATTTTTAAACTATATTAAATCATTTTGAAAAATTCAACTTTTTATGAGTTTTAGAATTTTTTTTGTTACCAAGATACGGATTTCATACTCTGTAAATTTTTTCAATAAGATTTTTTCAAGTTTTTAATTTTTAAATTTCTTTAAATATTATTATTTAATCATATTAAATCAATTTTGAAACATTTAATTTATTTTATCAGTTTTAAAATTTTTTATTACCGAGATATTGGTTTTATACTCTGTAAATTTTTTTAGTAAGATTTTTTTTAGTTTTTAAGTTTTAAATTTCTTTAAATATTATTATTTAATCCATATTAAAACAGTCTTGAAAATTTTAATTTAGTTTATAAGTTTTAGAATTTTCTCTATTACTAAGGCACGAGGTTTTCTACTCTAATTTTTTCGGTAAAATTTTTTTAAGTTTATAATTTTTAAAATTGTGCAAATATTATTGGTTAAATCATATTAAATTAGTTTTAAAAATTTTAATTTATTTATGAGTTTTGCATTTTTTTTACATAAAATATTTTTTCCCCATAAAGGTTTTTTCTCGTAAAATTTTATGAGTTTGTCGCTTTTAATATTTTTTTGTAAATTAAAAAATTGTTTTATTATTAGATTAAATTAAATTAATTATATGAAATTTTATTTTAAAGATATAATTTTTAATTTTTATAATTGAGTCTTTCTAAATAATTTTTACGATAAAATTTTACAAATATTATAAATATCTCACAAAATCTTCAGAAATAGATGATGTCATGGATGACACAAGCCACTAAATGATAAAGGAAAGTAATTTACATCAAATCAAAATCAAATAGCATTAAATCAAATTAATATAAAACAAAAAAAAAAAGGAGGAATGTGGTAGAATAGGGGGAGGCCAACGACAAGGGGTTTTTCTTCATCATTTGACCAATCCTCTCCCTAAAAAAGAAAAGAGAAAAAGCTTTCATGAAAGGTTAATGGCTTCCATAAGCCAAAAACCTTAAAATCAATTAAATTACTTGAATTTTTTTATGTTTCCCAAGCTTTAAATGTAGGTTTTTTTACCAAATTTCTTATTTTTTGTTAATTTTTACTCTTCATTGTTTTTTTTGGGAGTCAATCATATTAAAGCTCATGGATTTTCATCCATGTTGAAAGGCTAAACATAATAACATAAATCTTTTGTATTTGTTGTAATTTTTTTATTTTTATTTATTAATTTTTTACATAGAATATTATTCTTGTTGTTATGGTTTTGGTTTTGTTGTCTTTATGTTGATGTTTAAATTACTTTTTTATGTTATTTTGTTGATTAATATGTTGATCAGTATATTAGTATATTTATTTTACGATTTTACTTTTATTTAAGTTTAATAATAATTATTTATGCTTGTTTTCATGATTTTTTTTATCAAAGTATGCATATATTTTATGATGTCCACTTTGGCCAAATTTGATTGGAATCTTTGATGATAATTTTGTGCTTTTTTTATAATTTTATGTTTTTTTAATTTTTACGCCATTTTGCAATATTAATAAACATAAGGACTAAATTGTAAAATATTGAATTATTTTTAAGAACCATTCTTGCTTGGTCGAGAGCTTCATGGCTGTATAGAAATTGATGTTCTGTGTTTACAAACATGATTTAGGCATTTTTAACACTTTAGGGGGTCGCTTTGTAATTTTAGGAATTTTAGGGACTAAATTGTAAAGTAAGGAAAAATCGTATTTTATGACCAAAAGTGCTTAGCCAAACCTTGATGTAGATTTTTTTTCATGATTTTTGGGCTAATTCTTGGCTAATTTGATAATTTGTTGTGATGTTTTGTGATATTTTATTATATAGGGGTCAAAATATAATTTTACAAAGTTTAAGGGTCATTTTGTAAATTTTAAAAATATATTTTTTTAAGGCCAAAGTGTGTGTTCAAATCTTTTTTGGCATTTTTCTGACTTTTCATATATGTTTGCATGTGATTTTTGTGATTTTTTGGGTTATTTTATTATGTAAGGGCTAAAATGAAAATTTAGAGAAGTATAGGGACATAATAGCAAATTTTCATATTTAGGGGGCAATATAGACATTTTACCAGTTTTTGAACTTCCGTAGGGATATAGAAATTTTTAAAACTTTTCGTATTTGTTTGATATTTCAAAGGGTATGAAATGTAATTTTTAAAAATTTAGGGGCTTGATTGTAAATTTTGCATTTCAAGTCGAACTTAAACTTTTAGCTTTTCCATTTAGACTAAATTTATCTACTTTTCATCATTTTAGTGTCCATTAGGGTATCAGGATACTTTCACATCGAAGGTACACCTTAAGGGCATTTTGATAATTTTGTTAGAACTGAGTCCTAGGTAGTCATAAGGATGCTTTTATGCTAAAGGCGTACATTTAGGATAAGTTCAACCTTCCACAATCATCTTCATGTCTTTTAGGATTATCGGGATACCTTCACGTCAAAGGTATACCTAGGGGCATTTTAGTAATTTTGCTAAAATCAAGTTTTAAGTAGTCATCGGGGTGCTTTTATGCTAAATATGTGCATTTAGGATAGGTTCAACCTTCCACAATCATTTTCATGTCTTTTAGGATTACCGGGATATTTTCACGTTGAAGGTATACCTTAGGGGCATTTTTGTAATCTCACTAGAACCAAGTCTTAGGTAGTCATTGTGGTGCTTTTATGCTAAAGATGTGCATTTAGGATAGGTTCAACCTTTCATAACCATTTTTATGTCATTTAGGGTTATTATGATACTTTCATGTCAAATGTATACCTTAAAGGTATTTTGGTAATTTCGCTTTAGAACTAAGTCCTATGTGATTACCAAGATAATTTCATGTCAAAAGTGCACATTAAGAATGGGTTCGTCATATTAGGTCATTTTTAGGTCATAGAATTCATACTTTTTAATAATAGAATTATTTTTATAAATAAAGCAATATCTCCTAATTAAATTAATACATAGGATTTCTACTGATATATGTGAGGAATTTTACAGATTATTTTAATAGGAAGTTGGGATTTTTTTATTTGAGAAAAATAAAACCTGTTATATTCTGCATGGTTCTCCAGCGAGATATGGTAGAGAATTCGTGGACACTTGGTTCCCTGAGAAGGTACGAATAATTTTATGATTTCCAAAAGCATTAAAACCTGACTCTCTTAGAATAACAACTTTGTATAATGAAATATTATAGGAATTATAATTAAATATCAAATATTGGAACTAAATAAAAATCAAAATTTAAGTTAACACACGATTAATGAGGTACCGATTACCAAGCATCACGAGAAGGTCGATCCTTACTTATGATTGTGACTAAACCTCAGACCCTTTTATGCGATTTCTGGTATGAGTGCAGACCTCGGAGTTTGTTTTTATAGGTTTCATAATCCTTAAAATATAAACTCTGGTAGGTGTCCAATCTCACCTGGCCAAAGCAAATTGGTGGCGACTCAAAAAAAATGGTCATTTCATAATGACTATTCAGAGAAGTCGGGTGAGCAATTCATTTCGACAACTCAATCCCCAGGTACGAAAAATAAAGAATAATAATCATGATATCGGCCCCTAGAAATAAAAGGAAATAATTATATATAGATATTTATATAGAAACAAGGGATACATTCGTCATTTTAAGTCCGGCTGGTCAGGATTCGTATCCGGGCCATGTTGCAACAACCAAAAAGAAGAAAAATGCATGAAATAAATAAATCTTTAAAGATTTTAGTAAAGATTATACCTTAACAAAGCTTTGAATTTTTTTCTCAAGTATTTTTTTCTTGCTTTTCTTTTTTTTTTTTTTTGGCTTCAAAAAACTAGGAACTCATGAAAAA
>JAQSVH010012077.1:0-11808 GCA_029448705.1 Adansonia digitata | reverse complement strand
TGAAAAAAATGTCCAACTCTTTGTGAACTAAGCTAAATAAGTGCCACTAGTTTATGTGGGCTTTAAAGTAAGAAAATATCTTGCTTTAAAGTAAGAAAATATCTTACTCTTTAAGGACTGAGGTAGGTTATGTTGTGCCATCAGATTGCGTAGGCATTAAGGTAGGAAAATGCCCTACACTTTAAGGACTGAGGTGGATAGGTGCCATCAATTTGTGTCGGCTTTGAGGTTAGAAAACAACTTACTCTTTCAGGACTAAGGTGGGTTATATGGTGCCATCAGCTTGTGTGGGCTTTCATAAGCATCCTGCTTTTTGAGGACTTAGGTAGGTTATGTGGTGCTAGCAGCTTATGTGGGCTTTGATAAGCATCCTAGTTTTGAAGGATTGAGGTAGGTTATATGGTGCCATCAGCTTATGTGGGCTTTGAGGTAGGGAAGCATCTTGCTCTTTAAGGACTAGGGTAGATAGGTGCCATCAGCTTGTGTGAGCTTTATGGTAGGGAAGCTTCCTGCTCTTCGAAGACTGAGGTAGGTAGTTGCTATCAACTTGTGTGGGTTTTGATAGGCATCCTGCTCTTTGAAGACTAAGATAGGTGGTTGCCACCAACTTGTGTAGGCTTTATGGCAAGGAAGTGTCCTATTCTTTGAGGACTATAAGGAAATTAGTTTAGATACCCTTTTTGAGTGATTTTCAATGAGCACATAAGGTAAAAGGTACTTACTTGAGGCCTTTCAAAGTTTTTTAAAATCAAAAAATGGTACCTTAGGTTCCCTATAAATTTTACTTTTGCATACAAGAGCTGATACCTGTAAGATTTTAAATGCTGCATAATGCATGGAGATGCAAATACCTGCCTAATTCATGTAAGGGTCATGACTTTAGATGCCTAATCCAATGGCTAGTTTTAGGCTTTCTTTGGCTTTGGTGAGGTGGCCTTTTGCCCAAGGTTTTGTCAATTTTGCTCTAGATTTTTAGAGGCTTTAAATGTTAAGGTTGTCCCTTCTATAGAGGTACAGGAGGTCTATGACCACTTACTGAAAAGAGGTTAAGATTGGGGTCCCAAAGCAAGACTAGTTATGGCCCCAAGAGTTCATTCTTAGTATTTAAACATGAAACAAAGTTTTTGCAAAAAACTATCTTTTGGAGTAATGCTAGGAAATCCTATCGTCAGTTTTGTCCATTTATCAAGCATTATTAATTAAAGGATAAACATGATGCACCATGGAATATAGGTTTACGAAAAGGTTATGCAAAAAGTCAAACAATTGTATTTTCATTCAAAGAAAAATGGTACAAGTTGTGGCAAACTTATAAGACTATGAAAAATTTTGAAACGCAAAAAAGATAAGAGGAGTCTTCTTTGTCAATTGGCTTTGATTTTGATGACATGAATTCTCCACTAAGAGCTTTTAGAGATTTTTTTTGAGCAATTAATTCTTTTGGTGCTGGTGACTCATAAGAAGATCCCTTAGGTTGCCTTATGGTGGGATGAAGGCCTTAAAGTTAGGTAATTCCCATTTTTAAAGTGCAGGTATAGATGAGGTTTTGGTGGTATTGGTCAACACAAAACAGATGGGTTAGGTTATGACTTGGTGTCTTGGTTAGAGTTATGAATACGAAGTGGGCTTGGCTTTCTTTGAATGAGAAGGTCTAATCACATAAGCGGCCCTTTTAGGTTTTCAACTTAAGCTAGTTCTCTTTTTTTCTTTTTTCTTCTTTTTTTTATTATTTTTTGTTTTATTTTGTTGTTTCTTTTAGGATTTTGGATTTTTTTGAGTGGTAGGTGAAGGACTAATAGGATGCCCTTTAGGGTTTTCATCTTAAAGTCTTTTCAAGCATAGTACTTCTTAGTACAATCAGAATTCATGGGGTTGGGTACGTTGCTTCCATCCTTCTCGGTTAAGAATAGAGCTTCTCCAGAAAATATGCGTTTCACTATGTATGGCCCTTCCTAATTTGCGTCTATTTTTTGCAAGTAGCTTTATGTATCGAAAGAATTTGTTTAAGCACCAGTCATCTTCTTGGAACTAACAAAGATGAACCTTCTTGTCGTGGGCTCTTATCATGCGCTTTTGATACAAATACCTATGGCAGATGGCTTGGATTCTTTGTTTTTTAACGAGATTGAGCTATTCGTATCAGTCATTAAGCCATTCAACCTCTTCAAGTTACGATTCCATCAAGAATCTAAGTGAAGGGATTTGAACTTCAATTGGCAAGATAGCCTCCATACCATAAACTAAAGAGAATGGGGTGGCACCAGTGGAAGTTCATACTACTGTGCAATAGGCATGTAAGGTAAAAGGTAACTTCTCATGCCAATCCTTATACATCTTAGCCATTTTTTCAACTATTTTCTTGACATTCTTGTTGGCTACTTTAACTACCCTATTCATTTTTAGATGGTATGGGATGGAGTTTCGATGCTGAATCTTGAACTAAGAACAAATTGCTTACATCATCTTGTTTTTTTCAGGTTGCGTGCATTATCAGTAATGATATGTTTGGCAATACCATATCTACAGATGATGTCCTATTTCACAAATTTGCACATGATAGATCTGGTGACATTGGCATAAGAAGCTACCTCTACCAATTTGGTGAAGTAATCGATCGTGACCAAAATAAAGCGATGCCCATTAAAAACCTTAAAGGTAGTCGGTCTAATCATGTCTATGACCCAAAAAGAGAAGGGCCATGGAGCTGTCATAACATGTAGAGGTATCGGTGGGACATGAATCTTGTCAGTGTAGATTTGGCATTTGTGACAATTTCGAGCATAGTCAATGCAATCCTTTTTTAGAGTCAATCAATAATAACCTGATCGCATGACTTGTCTTGCCACTCGATATCCATTAGCATGCATACTATAATTCCCTTCAAGAATTTCTCCAAGTATTCTTTTGGCTTCAGAGGTATCCATGCATTGGAGTAACAACTGATCCTAGCCCTTGTTGTACAAAATCTCACCATCCAAAATGAAGTTCGTGTTAATCATCTTATGGTTCTCTTATCTGCTTTGGTGGCACCTTTCGGGTACTATTGATTCTTGACGTACTGAAGGATGTCATGATACCATGGCAAACTATCATTCTCTTCTTCAACATTCTGGCAATGTGCTAGGACTGAATAGATGCTCATTTAGATAGGTGCAATGTCCGATTCTCGATTGACTCTAAACATGGAAGATAAAATGGCCAAGGCATTAGCGATTTGGTTCTCTTCTCGTGGTAGATGTTGCAAGCTAGTATCATTAAACTCTTTCTTGAGCTCTGATATCAGATTCCCATATTAGATCAATTTAGCATCACGTGTTTGCCATTCTCCTTTCAGTTGGTAAATGACCAAGATTGAATCTCTAAACACTTGTGATGTTCGAATGCCCCTTACAATGGCTACCTGGAGTCCCTTGATGCAAGCTTCATATTTGGCTATGTTATTGGTATAGTCAAAGTTTAATTTAGCTATGAAAAGGTAGTGGTTTCCCTCGAAGATGAGAATTACCCCAATTCCAAGCCTTGTGCATTTAAAGCTCCATCAAAGTACATCCTCCAGATAACCCACACTTTACAATGTTCTCTAACTCGGATATATACATCAAGTCTTCATAAAGGAACTCAAAGTTTAAAGGTTGATAGTTATCTATGGCTCAACTAGCAAAAATGTCTGCTATTACACTGCCTTTAATGGCTTTCTGGTTCACGATATCGTACTCAGAAAGCATAACTTGCCATCTGGCTAACCTCTCAGACAAGGTAAGGGCTTTGCACAAATACTTGATGGGATCAAGCCTAACGATTAACCATGTAGTGTGGTACAACATGTATTGCCTTAACTTTCGGACTATCCAAGCTAAAACGTAGCATTGCTTCTCCACGAATGAATACTTAATTTCGTATTCTGTGAACTTTTTGCTTAAGTAATAGACAAAATGTTCCTTTTTCCCTAATTCATCATGTTGTCCTACTACACAGGCTATCGACTTATTTAGGATTAATAGATACAAAATTAGTGGTCATCTAGGCACTAGTGGCACAAGTACTAGAGGGTTCAAAATGTGATGTTTGGCCTTATCAAAAGCTTCTTGGCACTTTTGATTCCATTCCTCAGGATTTTGTTTTTTCAATATCCTAAAGATTGGGTCATATTTATCAGTCAACTGAGATATGAATAGGACTATGTAGTTTAGTCTTCCCAAGCAACTTCTCACTTCCTTTGAGTTCAAGGTGGTGGTAGGTTTTGAATAGCCTTAACCTTATCAGGATCCACCTCTATTCCTTTTTTGCTTACAATGAACCCCAATAATTTACTAAAGGTGACGCCAAATGTGCACTTGGCAGGATTTAGCTTGAGCTAGTATTTGCACAACCTTTTAAGGAGTTTTTGCAGATTGGTAACATGTTCACACTCTTTTGGTGATTTGGTGACATATCATTCACGTAGACCTCTATTTCTTTATGCATAAGGTCATGGAACAATGTTACCATAGCTTTTTGGTAAGTTAACCAAGCATTCTTTAAGTCAAAAGGCATTGCTTTATAGCAAACAGTTTCCCATATGGTCACGAAAATGGTTTTTTCCATCTCTTCAGCTGCCATTTTGATTTGATCATAGCCTGAAAACCTATCCATGAAAGAAAATAGTGCATTTTTGGCAGTGTTTTCTACTAAGGTATGAATGTGAGGATAGAAAAATCATCCTTGGGGCTAGCTCAGTTTAGGTCCCTATAGTCCACACATATTTGCACTTTACTATCCTTCGTAGGAACTAGGACTATGTTTGCTACCCATTTAGGATATTTGGCTATCTTGAGAAATCCTCCTTCAAATTGCTTCTTGACTTCTTCTTTGATCTTAAAGAGCATTTTTGGTTTCATCCTCCTTAACTTTTGCTGAATTAGGTTGCATTCAAGTTTGAAGGGAAGTTTATGAACCACAATATTGGTATCTAGTCCAGGCATGTCTTGATAAGACACAAGCAAACACATCTCAATATTCTTAAACTAGACTTATTAGTTCAGCTTGGGTTGATGGCTTTATGGAGGTTCCAATTTTAACTTCTTCTGGGTCTTCTTCAGTTCCAAGGTTTATGGTTTTAGTGGATTCTTCATGAGGTACTATTTGTTTTTCTTCCTGTTCAACTAGTCTCAATAGGTCTAAGGGTATAGGTTTATCTTCAGGGTCTTATTCAGATTCGACCTCACTAGCACAGATCGATTGCTCAAAATCAATTCTTAAAGTTTTAGTATGAACATTCATGTCACCTTCATTAGGGTACCTGAAAATATGGAAAAGAATAATGCAGGTGGAAGAAAAAAAGTCTAAGGTTGGCAAAAATTATGAACATAAAGAATAAATGCAAAATGCTTAGTCATTTTCATTGATAATACTTAATAATAGCTACCCATACAGAAGATCCTACAATGCTTTTGGGCGAGAGCATGTAGGTTTAGTTCATAGCATTACTTTGAAATAGACTTGAATAGTGCAAGAATCTCGATCTCAGTTTAAACACTTGGAACAAACCCTAGAAGGCATAGGCCAGTCTCTGAACCTATAGTTGACATCTTTGGCTTACCAATCAGATTGATGGAGATATCCTTGAATGCTTTGTTCAATATAAGCACAGCACTAGTGGAGCCAGTATTTACATGTCCCCTAGGTGAAAACTTTCTCGAAGTGGTGGGAATATCATTGGCTTATCTTCCATGTCTCATCTTAACAAATGAGCCATTTTTTTTCACAGTTCTTCTAAGCTTGCTTTCTTCTCTGCTGTGCACTGGGCTTGAATCCCAACCCTCTTTTGTCGATTTAGTTGACCACTTTCAAGGCTTTAGCAATTCCTTGAAAGCATTTCTCGAGTCCTTTCTTGGCTTGGGCACCCTTATCGAAAATTAACTTTAAACCCATGTGAGTACTCTCTGATAGGTGAGGCTGGACTATTGGCAATCCTTCTTTGATATAAGTTGTATTGACAAACTCAAAGGCCTAGAAAGAGGATTCTGGGCTATCTTCATCGGGTTTAACATATGGGGCATTAGTTGAGGTAGTAGCAATGATATCTTCCTTTCCTCCAATACTAACTACTTTATTCTTGATGACAAATTTTAGCTTTTGGTGAAAAGGTGATGGCACTGCTCTAGCATAATGAATCCACGACATTCCCAATAGGCAGTTATTGCTAGAGTAATGCCCATCATATGAAAGTCAACTTCATAAATACATAGGTCGATTTAAAGTGGAATAGTGATGTTTCCAACAATATTCCGACAAGTTCCATTAAATGCTTGCACAATCATATGATGATTTTGGATATGAGATGCATCAATAGGGAGCTTGTTCAAGCATGACATAGGCATTACATTTAAAGTCAACTTGTTATTAATGAGCACCTTGGGTAATGTAGTGCCTTTGCAATATATGGTGATATGGAGGGCCTTGTAATTTTTTCTTCCTCCATGTGAGATTTCATCATCACTGAAAGATATGTAATTGTTCGCAGTAATGTTGTTCACTAGGCGATCCAATTGACTTATAGAGATGTTGGGAGGGACATAGGCCTTATTTAAAACCTTGATAAGGTATTCCTATGAGCTTTTGAATTCAATAGCAATGACAGCACAAATATCTTGTTAGGTTGCTTGTTTAATTGATTGACGATGCTGTATTCACTGTGCTTGATGAATTTGAGGAATTTTGTAGCTTCTTTCTCGCTCACTAGATCCTTGATAGGTATCAAATTTGAGTTCTTGGTTGTAGACTTAGTGCTTGAGAAATGAGATTGGCATTCTCTTGCTAAGTGCTATTTTAATGCCATCGAGGCATAACATCGACCGCTCTGAGTTAGGTGACTTACCCCTAAAAGGTCAAAACTTACCGCTTGCTGGCTAGATTATCTGATGATTAAGGTTTTACTTTCATAGTTCCAAGGAACTGCCTTATCATCTTCATACGGAAAGGGAGCTGAAAGTTGAATGATCATCTTTGGGGGAGGCTAAAAGGGTCAACTTTAACTGCCAATTAATTATCGTACAAAATCAATGGTTTTCCAATCCTATAAGGGAGATTGCCTTCTTTTTCTTCTAGTTTATTGACAGATGGTGTTACATTTGCAGACTCAGTATGTGGGCTTGCTTTTCATCGTAGAATTCGATGCTACCCTTATTCATCATTCTTTGAACCATTGTGCAAAACTTTTTGCAAGTTTGAAGATTATGGCCGCAAATAGTATGGAAGTCATAAAAGTTGTTAATCCTTTCCTCTATCTTCTTGATTGCATTAAGTAACTTAGCTTGCTCCAAGATTTGCCAAATCAAAGTCATTGGTGTCTGAACTTCTTTTATATTTTCCATAATCTTAAAGTTTTCTTTCATGACCGTTTCCTTTAGGTCTAACTTAGCATAAGTTAGAGATAAACTATCTTTAGTGCTGGATTTTGATTGCTTACTAACCTTTATCTTTCCTTTCCCTTTGTCTTTGTATATATTTTTTCTTCTCAATTCATATTTCATGGCCTCATCGATCCTCCTACAAAGTATGACCATATCCGTGAAGTTCTTTGAGAAGCTTCTTGCTACCTTTTCATAATAAGGGGCTTGCAACATGCCAAAAAATCTAACCATCATCTCTTTTTCTATCAGTAAGGGATGAATCTGGGCAGCCCCCTCCATCCATCTTGCGGTGTCCTACCTAAAACTTTCATTATCTTTTTTCATCATGCCCATAAGAGACAGACAACTTGAGATCTAACCATTGGTAGGTCTTTCCTCATCAATATCATTGATAGATGGATCGTCATGTCCATCCCACTCCTCGTTGAACTTGATTTCAGACCGATCCATTATCCCTTAGACCATCTTCAAGAATGATGGGCAATGTTGCAAGTCATGTTCTTGATCACAGCAACAGTAAGATGTATCAACGACATTTTTTCTTTGACTTTTTTTATCTGTTACTATTTAGATTTTCACGGAAGCCTACCAGACCTTACTCATCAGGGTTTTGACTGCTGCCACACTTTTTTTAATTCAATAGTTTTTTTCATTGATTATCGCATTCACTTTTTGTTTGACATGATTAGGGAGTAGGTTGGCCCCCACATTGGGTCTAAGACCTTACTTAATCTTGGTCACTCATTTTTCTAATAAACCCTACACCTTTTTTTCAAAGAAGTGCAATTCTCAATGGAGTGGCCTTGTGCTTCTGCATGGTATTCACAATAAGCATTTTCATCATACCATTTGGGGTATAGTGGTGATCTTGGGTTTGTGAAAACTGGAGCCATTAGTTTACCTACCAATAAGTGAAAGTAGACTCTTTATACGAGAAAGGGAGTGGTTCAAAGTGCTTTATTTCTTGGGATACTTGTTGGTTATTTGGAGCTCTCGCATCATGCATATTACAAGGTTATACATTATAGGTTGCACTTTACACGAGATTTAGTGCAATGCTCATTGTAGGAGTGAACCCAATAGCATAGACTGGTTGCAGTGCCAATGAGTAAGGGGTAAGACCCATATTCAACATGTTTGGGAAATACATAGGCTGTGCTAGTTGTAGACTTTGATTAAACCTAGCATGGTTCTCACCTACAGCATTCACTTCCCTTTCTTTACCTTTATTTTTTGTCTCTTTGGCTAATCCAGATGCTTCCCTGACAGATATCCTGTCGCTCTTGATGGCATTCTCAATTATTTCACCTGATATGACCATATTGGCAAAATTTTTCGTGGTGCTTCCTACTAGCCTTTCATAGTAAAGAGCTCATAAAGTGCCAATAAATATATCTATCATTTCGTTTTTAGTTAAAAGGGGGTGAACTTGAGCTTTCTCTTCCCTCCATTTTTGAGCATACTATATAAAACTCTTGAAAGATTTCTTTTCCATGTTCATGAGAGAAAGACAATCTGAAACCCAATCAGACATATGCTTATACTATTCAAAAAATGCGCACACCAAGTCTGCCCATGTTTGAATTCTTGCAAGATCAAGTCCTATGTACTATCAAAGGGCTGCCCTAGTTAGGCTGTCCAGGAAGTAATGGATAGCAATTTCTCAGTTTCTTCATGTCCTATTATTTTACAACTTGGGCGGGATGACGAGGTTGGAAACTAGCCTTAATAACTTTGCATCTATGGTTCTATTTATTGTTTTCTTCTATCACTCAAAGGTGTTTCTCTAATGAGTGATACTTGTCCAAGTCTTCATCATTTTTTTAGGGCCTCTTTGCCTTTTCTTGCTCCATGTGCTCATCGAGGTCCAGGACTAGAGGCTTTAATGGTGAAGAGCCCATGCCTTGAAATCCTTAAATTAAATGGGATGCTATTGCAGGATCGATATAAATAAATGGCTGAGATGGTGGGATGTTCATTACCAAAGGTTGCTGCCTATGTAGTGCCCATTCTTGAGCATTGGTGGCCTCAGTACCACCATTCAAATTGCTTTTAGGGTGGGCCAGTTCTTTTACCATCTTAATTATGCTTATTTGCCCTTTTTTCTTAAATGCATTGGACAACAATTTGGTTAGCTCAACGATCTGTGCTTGAAGTTCCTTATTCTTATAGAGTGCCTACTCTTGGGACTCTTTATACATGAGTTTGAGTCTTTCGATGTAGGCCTGGTGATCATTTCTAATGTTTTTTGATGATTACGAGGTTGTACGGATGGTAAACTGTAGATTTTGTGTTTTGGATCACCTTCATTTTAAATTATTTTCTGATTAGGCCTTTATGGTATGTTCATACATATGTTTGATGCAATGAGGATGAATGAATAAAAACCATGAACGGATTAGGTTAGTTATGCAAATGCAAAGAGGACAATTGGATAAAAGGACAACTCCACTAATAGCATCTTTCATTAAAGCAACAAAATGTCTTAATTACATGTGATTTTATTCGAAAATGCTTGACACGGTTACATTACTTGATTACATTGCCCAAAAAATATAATAATTATTATTCACAGGCTTTGGTAGGTAAAAATCATATGTTAGGGATCGAGCTACATCCATTATGTTCTCGACCTGAGCTACCTGGATCTGCTTCACGAGACGGTGATGATAGTCCTGATAGTTTTGGCATGCGTGATCAACCACTTGAAGCCATTGTTGCTCCCGCTGTTCAGAGGCTCTCACTAGTGCATTGACTTGGTCTTAGCAAGCTTGAAGAAAATGCTTTAAGTCTTGGATTTTGAGTGTCAGAACTCCATTTTTAGCCTAGTTTGCTCTCAAATTCAAAACTTGAGCCTCTAACCATTCATTCCTTCTTCGATAAATTGATACAAGGGCCTAGGCTCTAACATGCTACTCCCTATTAGCCTTAATATTTTCTCTCCATTGGTGTAGTTCCTTTTTGAGAGCAGTAATTTTTGTCTTTCACTCGATCGATGACTTGCCAAGCATTTAAGACTTACTTGCTTTATTAAGGGCCACATAGTCTTTTTTCAAGCTCAAGATCCTCCTTGAGGTGGTTTTTCTCCTTGATAGCCCTACTTATCTTGCCATCCCTAAGGTAAAGATCCATTTTCAATTGACTATTTTCCTCTTTTAATCGAGTAATCTCCTTGGGAAATGTTGTCTTTTTTTATTTAAACTTTCACTTGAGCAATTCAACCTAAAGGGGAAATTCATCAACTAGCATTTGTGATGTTTCAATACCAGACAAGGGCACGGTGTCATTAATTCGATGGATCCTCCATTCATTATATCTTAGGGTTATACTACTCCCTTTCTAATATCTCTCCATGTAACAGGTTTGTTTCTATGCTTGAAAGGCTAGCTGAACTTTTAACTTGTAGTCGGGTTCACCACAATCAAAATCCCACAACTCTAAGTCTTGGATAAAGGGATAAATTAATGGCACTAGAATTGTCAAAGAACTAAAAGAATGGCCCATACCTAGTATTTGCCTATAATCCCATAAGCGATACACAGCTGTAATCTTTGCATCGATATATGATCGTTTGTAGGAAAAACCAAGAAGCCTTCCATGTTACCTTCTCCTCTTTGAGTTTTTGAAATTTTGGACCTATTGGTCTTCAGATTTGTCTTGAGGCCATTCTTTCTTAAGTACCTTAAAGATAGGGCTAAAGCTGGGTAAGAAATAGTGCAACGTCTTACTTTCTTTCAAGCTAAAGCGAATAAAGAGCCAAATGTGAATGAGCAGTGCACATCCGATGAAATGGCCCATTCCCATTTTCTTACAAAAATTAAGAGCCTGAATAGTTTCAGCAAGGATGGCTGATATGGGATTAATGCTGCAGCATAAATGAGAAAAGACATCTACTATAGTAGCTTCAACATAGCCCAATGTCTTTAGGATTATAACCTGACCATATATTGCCAAAGTGTAGATATCTTGGATTTTTTGGATGTCAACGTTACTCGCTATTGCTTCTGTTAACTGGCCCATGAGATGCATTCACTGTTCCCTTTTGTTTTGATATGACTCAATCCAAGACTCTGGTGCCCTAAAGATTTAAGCTAGCTTTTTCTTGAAGGTTGGAGGATTCAATGCTTTGCAGTATATCCTATCGACCATTGCCTTTTTAATGTTGAGTAACGCTGTGTATTCATTAATTGTTGGGACTAAATCTTTATGATTGAAAGTGAAACACCAGTATGCTTGATTCCAAAACTGAGGGGCCGCTTGGAAAAAACCAATATCTAAATGAACTTTAAGTAGAAGAGTGATATCTTTATATCTCTTAGTGAATGATTTCCTTTCAGTATTGTCCTAATTGGTCTATATAATCCTTAGATCTTGCCAATTATTTTGATGGTACCCTATCTTGATCCTCTCATGCATT